>PVKE010002527.1:0-81865 GCA_004027555.1 Craseonycteris thonglongyai | reverse complement strand
TTAGCATACAGGAGAATTTATTCCACCAAATAGTAATACTTTTCAAAAATATGTCTGAAACTTTTTGGTAATAAGAATAAGTGGATTTGCAGTAAAATATCTAAAACAAGCAAAATGGTGTTTTATACAATATATGAACATTTCTGATATTGGTTACTGGCAGTTTTTAAATCCTCTGTATTTTAAAGGGCATCAACTATATTTTCTCCCTGCCCCATCTTTTGTGTATTTGTGGGGGATACTGATGGGAGAGTATGACAGCATGGTGAAAACTATTTTATGTGAATATGAGAGAGGAAGGCTCATCTGAATTTTTTAAAATTACAACAAAGCCAAGCATGTTAAAATTGTCGGTATTCTGAGATATTAAAGAATGCTACTATTACTTATAACTACAGTGACTAGAGTTTGGTTATTGGCCTTCCTTTAAGGAAGAGAATTGTCCTAACATAGTTTATGCTATTTCAGTATTTGATTATTACTGTATTGTTGGGCTCTTCACAAATAAATGGATACTTCTAAAGTGTTTTAAAAATAGTTTATTTTCTAGAGGATCTCAAAGCGTTCATTATCACCTTTCCAATACCACTGTGGATATATTCTAATTTGTATGTATAGTAATATTTACCTTCCAATTATAATTTATTTTATTTTATTTTTTAAAGATATATTTTATTGTTTTGAGAGAAGGTGAGAGAGAGAGAAGAGGGGAGGGCCCAGAACAATCTCCATAGTTGTACATCACTAGTTGTGACATAGTTTTATTCCACACAGGTGGATGAGGGGCTGCATGGAGTGGGAACTAAACCGAACTGGGGGCCTTTCGCATGGGAGTCAAGAATCTTCACCGCTGAGCCATCTGGCTGGGCAGTTATGAGTTATGCTGAAGTTCAGCATATGGGTTTGCATGGGCCGTGGCCAGTGCTTGATCTCTGGACCTTGCGGGCAAGCGCTCAACCTGCTGAGCTATCCCAGCATCCCCATTTATAATTGATTTTAAGTAATTTGGCAAACACTTGTTAAACTCCCAGTTTGTCCCGTATTCTGTGCTCAGCACCTGAAGGTAGGAATGGAGTAAGAGTCCTCCCTTCCCTGGAGAAGCTTACTTTTTCATGAGGGTGATATCCTGTAAGAAATTGATACCAAGTAACTTAGATTTGTGGTTGTATAGAATGGAAGAAGTTTTGTAGTATGGCTATTGGCAGAGGTGCCCTAGAAGTAGATGGGAGTCAAGCTTGCTGGAACAGGGGGAAGAAAAAGGCATTGTAGGCACACAGGGGAGCATGAGTGAGGCAGGAAAGCATCCTGATGAGTGTCAGGTAACTAAGAGTAAACTTGTCCAACCTGCAACTCTCAGGCTGCATGCAGCCCAGGACAGCTTTGAATGTAGCCCAAAACAAATTTGTAAACTTTCTTAAAACATTATGAGATTTTTTGGCAATTTTTTTAAAGCTCGTGATCTACTGTTAGTGTATTTTATGTGTACTCCCAAGACAATTTTTCTTCCATTGTGGCCCAGGGAAGCCAAAAGTTTGGATACTCCTGACTTAGAGAATAGAATTAATAAAATTTAGAAATGAATGGAAAGTACTCTCTGAGGTTCTCACTTGAGTGACAATCTTATTTAAACATGAAATGAGAGTTAAATTCTCAGAGTTGTTTTATCTGTTTTTTGGATGTGAGAGAATCTTTAAAACAATATTCTTTCATCCTTCAAATAAGGAAACTGAGTGACAGAGAGACCTTTGGCCCATAGCTTGTTAGTGATAGACAGCCCCAGCACACACATCTCTGACTCAGAAACGTTTGTTTTGCCACACTGTCTCCTGAACTGAGATTTATTATTGGCTTTTAGTAAATGAATTGGCTTTAATTTACTGAAATAAAATAATCTTCAACGTTATATAAGCCATTATGTTTTATTGTAGTAAATTAATAGTAGAAATAGAAAATCTCAGCTGCTTTTCAATGCTTAAGAAAAAAACACTGAAATCTTATTCTAAACCCTTTACATTATTGTAAAGGGAGTTTATAATAGGTGTTTTCCAGGTATGATTATAGATAGGTATTATGTCAAGGGCAGCATTTTATAACTCAGTCTTCATATCTAGGCTGTGGAAGTTAGAGTATCTTACGGGTTTCCCATAGAGCTGCACATATCACACTCAAATAGTTTATAAAGTATAAGAAAAATCTTAATGACTAATCGTTTGACATTTTAACCAAGGAAAAAATACACTTTTATAGGTTTAACTTACTGTGACATTTTCTTCTATTTCCCTTCCCCTTCAGGTATCTCCAGGGCAGCTCACTAAAAAGTATAGCTCATGCTCAACAATATTTCTAGATGACAGCACAGTCAGCCAGCCTAATCTTAGAACCACAATAAAATGGTGAGTACAACTAGGTTGCCAAGGGCTGAGTGACAGACCCCCTTATACTAAAAGTATACTAGCCATACGTAATTTCAGTCATTTCATTGTCCTTTTCAGTGAACAAGTTAAGAAACGGTGTCAATTATATTGATTTCAGGGACCTAAATATGAATTATCAATTTCCAGTTTAATCTTTGAGTGAATAGAAAAAAGGAAAGCCAGTTAGCAAATAAGAAATCCCAAAAAAAACATATATCTTTATTTGATGCATTTCTGTTGTTAAGACATTGATAAACATAATGAATAGGACAAGTGCTTTTTATTGGATGTTTCTAGAAAAAAGCATTTGTTTATGAGGTACAGGACTAAAACAATGCTATAATACTTCAGGAGCTACTCTTCAAAGAAGGAACAGCTTGTTCCTACTGGCACCAGAGTGTATCCGCAGTTAGATTTAACTGGATTTTGTCAGATTTTCCCCATCGTGTATTTTTTTTCCCCATCATGTATTTTTTTTCCTGCACTATTTCTGTATGAAAATTCACTTTTCCTTTCTGTCCCCCAAAGAGGGGTAAAATGTACTGAACAAGTCTTGAGGAACAGCTTTTCAAGCTAATTTCTTTGTGGATAAAATTTGTTGTAACTAAGGTTTTGATTTAATAGATGTATTAAATTTAATTTTATATATACAAAGGCTGTCAGAAAAAAATCCAGCCATTGACAATATAATGAGAATCGTTACATGGCTGGATACTTTCTGGACAGCCCTTGTATTTATAGATATATAAATAATTATTAATCCATAGATAAGAAAATCACAGCAGAAAAAAATGAGAGAGGTAAAGTTTGGAAACACAGCCGTACTCGCGTTTATGCTTAAGCAAATAAGAACAGTGTCATGATGATGAAAACTATTCTTTAATTTCTGGGAGCAGATTTGGAGATAACACTTTAAAAACACTGTAAGATAAACCTTTCAAGCATATTTAAGAGAGAAAAACAACAAAGCAGGATGTAGCGCTTCCTGACTCTTACTGGGGTTGTCCAGGGAACATTATTAATGTCTCCTTGGGAAATGAAGGTTGGTTTTACAGAACACAGTTTGGGAAATACTACTTGAAAATATTAATATCTACATTCCTAATTTTATTTTTTAGTCATAAAAACAATTAGCTTATAAACTTAATTTTGTTTCTGATGTACTAGCTTTTTTGCTAATGAAATTATCAGCATCTTCTAGTTTAATTAAAAACAGCAAGTTTATAATCATAATAATATAACTTTCTTTTCACTTACAACAGTAGATGAGATCACATTGTGTTTCAGCAAAACCTGAGCCCTGCCTCTCTCTCAGGTCCTGAGCTTTGGCACCTATTGAGTCATCACTGACTGTTTTCAGTCAGCCAAGACATTCAATCCATGAGTAAAAAACTATTCTACTTTGACTTCAATCCACAGCTTCTTTTCTGATATTTCAGTACATAATTCAAAAGTAGTTTTAAAGATTAACCTTACTCAGACAAGTAGGTTTCATGCTTTCTCCACCCAGGTTAGTCTAATTGTTGAAAGTACAGTATGTTTTAATTTGCTTTCATTATGTTTTAAAAATGATCATTCAATATTTACTGACAACATTAATACAGATTTTTAGAAATGAGTTTGAAAACTGTTTATAATGGGATAGTAGTGCATTGTTTTCACTGGGGTGGGTGAGCCTTATTAAAATGACTCATGCAACTTTTTTCAAAATATATGTCTCTTTTAACACATGCATTTCACCCCCCCCTCCCCTAACATACTCATAAGCTTTGATAAGCTGAGGAAAGATGTGAGGCATGATTATATGGACAAAAGCATCGAGAGTGATTTTGATTTTAACCCTAACTCATTTGCTCCCAAACTTTGCTGCACAGTCCAATCAACTGGGGAACTTTCAAAACAATCCCAAGCCATACCTAATGCCAGTTAAATCAAAAGGTCTAGTAGACTAGAGCAAGC
The DNA here is from genome assembly GCA_004027555.1 of Craseonycteris thonglongyai. Classification (NCBI taxonomy): domain Eukaryota; kingdom Metazoa; phylum Chordata; class Mammalia; order Chiroptera; family Craseonycteridae; genus Craseonycteris; species Craseonycteris thonglongyai. Next base: position 77,492 of record PVKE010002527.1, on the reverse strand, counting down.
TTATCTAACCCATGGCCTGTGGGCCACATGCAGCCCAGGACAGTTTTGAATGTGGCCCAACACAAATTCATAAACGTTCTTAAAACATTATGAGATTTTTTTATTTTGCAATTTTATTTTAGTTTATTAGCTGTCATTAGGGTTAGTTTATTTTATGTGTAGCCCAAGGCAATACTTCTTCCAGTGTGACCCAGGGAAGCCAAAAGGTTGGACACACCTGGCGAGGGTGGGCGCCAAGGCAGTTTTTAAAGTTCCTCAGATGATCCCAGTGTACGGCCACACTCGGAAACCACTGCCTGGTTAGTATTGTAGGAGACAGAGAACTGCTTCTCATTACTGGTGGGACCTTGGGCAAGTCAGTTTTAACTCTTGGTTCCCTTACCTATAAAATGGGTTGTTGAATTAAATGTCATCTCAGGTTCAGTGGTCCTTTTTACTTTATATGCTTTAAATTGATTTTAAAATCAATTTGAAGATGAAACTGAAACACTGTAGAAGTATCCATTTTGATGCTAGCAATGTTATTGGCCTTTTTACAAGTGCTAATATTCTAAAGAACTAGTTATAAAATTCAGATTTGCCTTCCCTCAATTATTTTGAGCTTCACTTTAGACACTGAGGGTAAAGAGAAGCATATACCATAACCAAGAGAACCCCTTTGTTGCCGCATAGACATCATGTGAAAAATTTAGGAATATAGTAACTTACACAGTACTTAAGGACTTACTGGTATATCTGCCCATTAATATTGTATTTAAACTAATTTGGAAATACCTTATTAATATAACACTAGTATTATGCTGCATTGTTAGCATTGCTTATTTCAGGATACTTAGACCTATTATTTAATTACCTATAACTTATAATTTGTGGGTAATTATATTTGCTATTAAATTTTCTAGTAATTATATAATAATTATTTTTAATGATTTTATTTGTTATAGAGCTCTTTACTGTTAGGGGAATCATGGAAAATGGGTGGGGTACGTGGATAGTGAATTAATCAACTGAAATCCAGGGCCTAACTTTTTTTTTTAAGCACAAAAACTGTATGGTTTAAATTTAAGCTTGTGAATAAATAGATATATCTTGTATAGAATGAAAGGTTGTCTGGGTAGAAGGGCAAACAACACAGGAAATATGTAATAACATATTATAATAACCAAAAGACATCTTTTAAGCTAGCATTTTGGTTCTATTTTTGCTAAAAGCCAAAGAACTTAAAACAAGGGAAAGTATCCATATGATACTGGACAGCTGGGATGGCCTTCCTTCTCCCCCAACCCCAACCCTTTTTAAAAATGTCTTCTGACCTAACATTTTAAAATCAATTGTTACGTTTTGTTTTTCCTCCACAGTGTGACCTTAGCAATATATTACCACATAAAGAACAGGTGAGTTTTAAAACCTGTCTTACTATTCTAGCTAATAAATTTGTATCAAGTCTAGTGTTAGGTGATAACTATAGACATTATTTGAATAAGCTGTGGAGTGCTTTGATTGAAATGAATCAATTCATTTTTGCCGGACTCTTAACCTTCAAGTTATTGAGGATCCCAAAGAGTATTTGTTTATGTGGGTTATATATCGATATTTACTGTGTTAGAAATAAAATTGAGATTTGAGAATTTAAAAATAAGTCCATTGTATGTTAAAACAGGGTTTTTACAGCACTATGAAATTTTGAGCTAGATAATTCTTTGTTGTGAGGGGATTGTCTTGTGCATTATAGGATATTTAGCAGTATCCCTGGCCTCTACCCTCTAGATGGCATTACCATCCTCTCCCCCACTCCACATTGTGACAGCCAGTATGTCTCCAACCATGACCAAATGTCCCCTGGAGGACCAGTCACCCCAGAGTGTGAACCCCAGAGTATTATCAGATTTTTTTTTTTTATGAAAAATGATTATTTTCCACAACAAAAAAGTTAAGTGGAAAATGCATCATTTATTTACATTTTTTAAAATCTCTTTTTAATATCTGTCTTAATAGAAGACAGTTGATTTTCATGTCTACCCTGTCTTCAATCATTACAATTACTTCAGTCATTCAAAAGAGACAATACAAAGAAGATCCAGCCTCATACAGATATATAGCTGGAAAAGGGTGTATTTTTAAAGCCTTCACATAACTGAATATTATTTGATTCTATACCAAAAGTCCACAATTGCTAGTTTCTTAAGTTAGTTACAATGGAATTTTAAATCATATCAGTGGACTTGTAATAAGTACTCTATTAAAATAATACCCATTGATCTATCTTTACACTAAATGGATCTTTTATTTGTATGTGGTTTTTTAAATATTATACATTTGTCTTTTGGAAAGTATTGATTTATTCACATTTCTTTATACAGCATCAGAAACTCACATTTGTTAGTATCAGAAAACTGTTTTTAAGTATTGAAAAGCTCACAAAAGAAGGTATAAGTTTTTCCAAATCCTGATTTTTAGTTTGATAGTTTGAACTTTATCATTGTCCACAAATATACTTATTTTTTTCATTTATTTTCCTTGAAGTGACAGGCTAACTGTGTCACTTTTGAGAGAATGACACTTGTACTATTCTGAATAAAGATGGTATTCTATGAAAAAGTGGCTTGTTCAGCTCACAACTAAGTCACAAGTGCTTATACAACCATATGTTAGTATGCAGAAGTACTTAGTGTATGCTTCCCACGTACTCATCCAGAATATAAAAGAAGGATCAAGGTTTAATAACAGTATTACTTTTTAATCACTTTATCATGGATGTTCTTAAGCAGAATTGTTTCCCCCAACTTGCAAGGGGTGGCAAAGAATAGAATGACTATTAACTAGTACAGTGTGGTAACACTGCCTTGATTTATGCTCAGAAACCAGTTTTACCCACTTTTGCTTTAATACAGTCATTGCAAATGTCAGTGTAAAAGGTAATACCTTAATATTCCTTAAAATACCTCATAGGCCTGAAAAGGATCTTAGCGAACCTCAGAGGCCTGCAGAACACACTTGGAGAATGACTGTTTAAATGTGCATGGTGTATTAGTTTGGTGAACTTTTAACTCAAAAGTCTGGTCACTTTTAAAATGAAAAGACAAGTTTTTAATTCAAACTATTAATATTTAAAATAAACAAGAAGAAATACACAATATGCATATAATATAGGAAGTTAATAAGAGAAAAAAAGCAGGGAACAAACATGAATCTCATATTCTTGTGCATTAAAAATGTTTAAAGACAGTATTGCCCACCACCACTGCTTTATAAAATGTTTTTGTGTGTTCAAATATGAGGTTAGAGGAGTAGAAATATATTTGGTTTACTAGCATTGCCTGTTAGGGAGGGCTATAAAGGCAACTGTGGCTGGTACTGTAGAAAAGATTTCATAGAATTTGATGTGCTAAATAAAAAGAGGTCAGGAAACCCCAGAATCCAAGAGAAGAACTTGTAAATCTGTTTTGTAGAAGGTTAAGCTTCTCCCTCTACCTCCGCTCAACTCCCAGCAGATGTGTTACTAATGTCTTCACAATTCCTAAATGAGTGGTTTAAATGAACATTCTTATTTTATAGAGATGCAAATAGATCTTTGGATATTTTTGATGAGAGATCACATCCACTCACAGTAAGTATCAGTTTTATATAGGTTGTGTTTTTCTCTCATACAGTTGTGTTTATTTCATGCTGATTTGCTTTGAAATTAATTACTTGAAGAAAATTACTCCCTCCAGCTTGAAGTAAAAATCATCTTCCTTTTCTTTCCCACCCCATATTATATCTAATTATTTTATAAAAGGAGTGTTGTATAGGGAATATATATGATAGTAAGTACTGCATTTCAGCTTTGTATAATTAGTGAGCTACAAAAGCGAGCACTATTTAAATTTTAAATCAGTTATAACAACAAAAATTTTAAAATTTACTTCCTCAGATGCTCTAGAGTGACATATGGCTGGTGACTACTATATTGAACAGCCCTGTCTTAGAGCCAGATAGTTCCAGGAAACTGAAAATGACTTTTCAAAGCTAATTACAGAGAAATATGACATTATTAACTAGACTTTTGGGCATAAAAATAGTTTACATTTTGGTAGAATTCTGTGGGGGTAAGGTAGAAAGGAACATACATAAATTTTCTGAGATTGTGCCTATGTTTTTCTTTAATGAATGAAGTATTCATTAAATGAGTATTGAATCACTGTAGTATTTTAAGATCCCACTTTTATCAGAATTTGTAAGGAATGTGGGCACAAGTAGAAGACTGCTATTGTATTAATAAGAGTACTTTATTTTTTTCAATGGATACTAATATTGCATTTTTTTTTCCTTCAGCGAGAAAGGGTTCCAGAGGAATATTTTAAACATGATCCGGAACACAAATTGATTTACAGATTTGTTCGTACTCTTTTTAGTGCTGCACAGCTAACAGCTGAATGTGCAATAGTGACTTTGGTAAGCTATTTCTTCTCTTATAAAGCATCTTTTCTGTCTTGTACAGAGGGTATAGTCTTGTTTTTCAAAAGTAGGTTCCTGAAATCATCAGAACTTTTATTCACTCTTAATCATTATGATTTAAAATTTTGCCATTGTTTTTCTCATCATAAAACAATTGCTACTAAAGGCAGCAGGACAGATTTCTGGTTTCTCCACACCTTCGGATACACATGCACATGCAGTACACATGTGTACACAAACACAAGGTGTATTGGGGGTGAGGATGGGGCCAGTAATAGAGCCACTGCTCCACAGGCAGAGACTGATTCAGTGTCAGTCTGAGCTGAGTCCCAGGCTGAGATCCCTAGGCAGTTCTGATGTGTGTCAGAAAACTATAGCCCTAAATTCTCTGTTCCTTGGATGATGGCTATTCATCCATCCCTGCTGTCCTCTTGTGCCTACATATGAAGTTGCCCAGGAATGTAGTTCCAGTAGTCCTTAAAAAAGGTTTGCTGGGGAAGCCGGGATGGCTCAGTGGGTGAAGCGCTCACTTTGCAGTGCCGGGGACTGAGGATCAAATCCTGGCCCCGGCCCGTGCAGAACCATATGCTGAACTTGGAGCTCCCCCAATTCAGTTCTCTCTCTGTCTCTGTATCTTTCTCTCTCTCTCTCTCTCTCTCTCTCTCTCTCTCTCTCTCTCTCTCTCTCTCTCTCTCTCAAAAATAAATAAAAATAAAATATATTAAAAAAAAAAAAAAAAAGGTTTGCTAATTGCCTGTTAAGCTACAACTGTGTAAGGACCTTTGCATCATCCATACAGAATTCCTATGGTAAGATTCTGTCATTTTGAATAGTAAGTGTTCTAGTGAAAAGTGGTTGGGATTGTATCACTCCTCCCTACAGCAAATTTATGTCAACTGCATGGTATAGACTCTAGAAAAAGAATTCTTAGGACAGTGCCTCCTCCTTCAGTATTGAGTTAACATTTTGGAGAGGTGGCTTGTGCTTTGGAATAAGGACCCCCTCAATGGGCACTGGTTCAGACACAGGCTTTTCCATGGAGCTCCCAGCCATTTGGAGTGCTCACTACACGCTAGAAGAAGGCAGGACTGGTGCTTCCATATGGAGAGCTAGGTAATGCAGGAAGGAAAGTACCAGTAAGTGGGTGTGAAGAGGGAGAGTTCTTTATAGACAAATTAATCTAGATGTACCTTCAAGGCAGCAGAGTAGCCATATCTAGTAATCATGTGAATATATGAAATTGGAGCATGAATCTGAGCTAGAGGTAAGTAGTTAAGAGTAGCTATTCAAATTCATGGACAATGTATAGAATAAAAATTGATAGAAGATAGACTAGTGACCAAAAGGTCAGTATTCAGTGGGTCTTTCTACAATGAGCAACTTCTTGGAAGCATTTAGCATTTGACCACTCCCCTTGAACCTTTCTTATCTTGGCATCTCTTTTATTCTCGTCTGATTTTCCTAGCACTCTAGCCACTTCTCTGGGGCCTTTTCCCTTAAGTGCTGATGGCCTTACTGATCTAAGTGCTGAGGATGGAGGAGAGAACAGGCTAAGTAAACTTCTTGCCCTTACGGAGCTTGTATTCTAGTGAGGAAGACATAAGTAATTTTTTAAAAAGATTTATTTTATTATTTGAGAGAAGGGAAGAGAGACAAAGAGAAGGGAGGAGGGCCCAGAGCAGTCTCCATAGTTGTACATCATTAGTTGTGACACGGTTTCATAAGTACTTTTTTAAATTAATGTTTAAAAAAAGAAGAATATTTCAGGTAACAGTAAATACCAATAAGACAAAGCAGGATAAAGTGATAAAATGATTAGAGGGGCTTATTTTAGGTAGAATGATCAGAACCTCTCTGAAGAGGTAATATTAGAACCTTGACCTGATTGAACCAAGAAAGACACAAGGAGCTCTGGCATTACAGACAGAGGGGACACATGCAAGATTCTGAGACAGGAACATGTTTTGTGCGTTTTAGGAACAGCATGGTGGCCAGTGTGGTCAGAGTAAGGAATTAGGAAAAGAGTATAGAAGATAAAGTCATAGAAGGTCAGTGCCTTGTATTATAGGGCCTGCAAGCTTGCAGGCCCATGGGAAGAAGTTAAATTTGTATTCATTTGATGGGAAACCTTTGGAAGGTCTGGAGCAGGGGAGTGAAGTGCTCTTAATTAAAGAGGCTATCCTGGCTGCTTTGGGGAAGACCAGACTGTTGTTGGGAGGCAGAGAAGTCAGGAGGTGATAGCAGTGATACAAGTGAGGAGTGACAATTAGAATACAAAGTGATCAGATTACCAATAACAGAGATAACAAGAATTGCTAACAAATTGGAGCAGGCTGACTCAAATGGAGGGTTTTGGCCTCACCAAACTAGGCAAACGGCAGTGTCCTTTGGGAAGTGGAGAATTGGGAGCTCTGGTTTACATGTGCAAAGGCACCCATGACCTTGGCAAGATTATTTCTAGTAGAGTGGTAGTGGTGGGGGAAGGCCAAAGTGGGTTAAAGAGAGAATGGGAGATGAGAAGTCAGCATCAGGGCATTTATTGTGAGGAAAATGAGAGGAAGCATTCTAGGGGTTAGGATGGGAACAACATAAACACACTCATGTGGGGAAAATCTCTGGCAGAGATGGAGAAATTCCTCAAAAAGGTAATTCTGGGAATAGTGATCTGCAGAAGTGGGATGGGATCAACATCACTGATAGAAGAGTTAGCTTCACTGAGAAGAAAGAAACCTCCAACTCTCAGGAGAGCAAGTGCTATACAGGAATATGTGATGGCACATATACCCCATTTGCCAGGAGAAGTGCCAGGAAGTTGAGAGGTTGCCAGTGGGGTATAAGTGCTTCTAATCATTTCCATAAAGTAGAGTTGAACCTTGTAAGGGAGTTCATTCTTAGGATACCTGAGAGAGCTGAGGTTTGGGGACTATAAGCAAAATTTCATTAAGTACATAAAATGTTCAATAACCATTTGTTTTTTAAAGCACAGTTGAGTTTTAGAGAATACTGGCAAATCTGAGCTGTTGATCTGATAACTTTCAGAAAGTAAACACTCTTTATAAGCAAAATTTCATTAAGTACATAAAATGTTCAATAACCATTTGTTTTTTAAAGCACAGTTGAGTTTTAGAGAATACTGGCAAATCTGAGCTGTTGATCTGATAACTTTCAGAAAGTAAACACTCTTTCAAGTGGACTTTTTCTTTTTGTCAAATGGCACATTATATGTCCTTCTGTAGAGCACCCTTTGAGGTAATAAATCACAGCTTACCTCTGTAATCTTTACTCAGCTGTTCACTTCACCCAATTCTTTGCAGATAGACATTGAATACATATAAAAGAAATCATGAAGTCTCACAAGCTACCTGGGCAGGTTTAGAGGGGCCCCAGGCATGCAGACTGGCAAATCTATTACCGCCTTGAAACCAGCAGAAGGGAGGGACTAAGCTTCAGATTATGTAAAACAGAAGTGAAGTTCATGAAATGATGATGGGATGTGAAAATTAGGGGATGTGTACATACAACTGTCATTTGTATGTACATATGTTCCATGAAAAGCACTAAGTCCAGAAATGCTTGACAGCTGTAAAGACCGGCCTCCCAGCATACCCATTTGTACTTCCTGTCCTGCTGCACAGTAGCCACTGGGAGGCGTTCTTGACCATCAGTTTTTATTTTCAGCTTGTGCCACAAAAGGACTAGTTACTGAGAAGATAGAAATGTGCTCAGTATCACCAGGGGTTTACATATTCAAGTGTTATGAAAAATAAGCATAAAACTACCAGCCAGGTATATATAATACATTGCACTTGGTAGGCACTCAAGTATTAATTGAACAACTTGAATCTACATTGGGCCTGTGTATGTTGCCCTTTACAAGTGGGAAGGTAATAACACAGTGTGTGTCTTCATGATATCCTTTGCTAAGATGTCCATTCATTCCTATGACCAAAATTGGGCTAGAAATTCACATGGGCAGAGTAGGCAACAGCTATGTGTGACTTGCAACTGTGTCCTGGCTTCTGGCCTTGGCTGGCCAAGCAAAGTCTCTATAAAACCTAAGAATAAGAGGTATGTCAAAACAGATGAAATCTGTCATTCCTAACAGTTCTTATTTATCATAGCACTTAAACTGAACTAAAATCAAAGGCCAGTGCTCTCCTTTTGCAGGTTTACTTAGAAAGGCTTTTAACCTATGCTGAGATCGACATTTGTCCCACAAACTGGAAAAGAATTGTCTTGGGAGCCATTCTTCTCGCTTCCAAGGTTTGGGATGATCAGGCTGTGTGGAATGTGGACTACTGCCAGATCCTCAAGGACATTACAGTTGAGGACATGTGAGTTTGTAAGATTTTGTTAAACTTCTCTAACCACTTTCTAATACTTCATTTACCCCATGAAGTTTACATTTTAGGAGATAATTTTAAAGTTTACATTGTACAGAGAACTAGGCATAATATTATGTACTACTTTCTATCTACCTTTGGGATAACAATTCATATTCCTTATCACTAATTGGTAGGTTTTGATGTATCATTTTTTTAATCTGTTGATAATTCGAAGTGTATTTCTCTGGTGGGTTTTGGCAAACATTTTACAAGCTCACTATGGTAAGTAGCTTCATGGCTTTCTTAAAGCTGTCTACCAGTACCAGTCCATTTTTAAGAGGCAAACAAGGGCTGTCCAGAAAAAAATCCAGCCGTAAATGCCTCTATTTTTCATATTACATGGCTGGATACTTTCCAGATAGCCCTTGTACATCTGGCCTTTGAAATAGGGATGTCAAGATAGCTAAGCAGGTTGAGTGCTTGCTTTACAACCTTCAGGTCCGGGGATCAAATCCCAGTCCCTGCCCGTGCAAACCCATATGCTGAACTGCAGCACAACTAGTATCTGCTGGGATGGTGGCAAAGGTTCTCGCCTCCCATGTGGTTCCTACCCCATACAGCCCCACATCCACTTGTGTGGAAGGAAACTTATGTCACAACTAATGATGTATAACTGTGAAACTCTAGGCCCTCCCTTCTCTCTCTCTCTCTCTCTCTCTCTTGCTCTCTCTCCCTCTTGCTCTCCCTCTCTCTCTCTCTGTCCATAACACATACACACCTCTCAAACAATAAAATAAATCTTAAAAAAAAACATTTGGTCAATATTAAGGTCTTATAGTCTCTAGATTATTGAGGGGTTATAACTTAAACCTGAGTGACACAGTCACACATTGTATATTTCCTTTTACTGGTCTTTTTATGCTGAAGTTATGTTATTACAGAAACTGATTTAAAATATAGCCACATATCATTTCAGATCTCTGTGGTCTCCGGTTTTAGGAGAATTGCATGTGTTTAAAAATAGATCTGATGAGTTCAGAAGCTCCTACCTCTTAGGCAGTCTGAGAAGCATCACTGGGCATCACCCAGGGTCCATCACACTGGAGTTTTCTGGAGTGCTCAGTGATTTGTGGGGCCATAGGTTAACCATGAGGGTGCCCCTCAGCTCGCTAACATGGCAGTGAAACGCCAAACAGAATGAGTGCTTTCAGTCTGGCCACCGTGGGTGCTGTGAGAGGTCCTGAGGTTGGTAGCCAAAGAGGTATTTCCAGCAGATTCTCAAAGTGTCCACTTAAATAGTGAAAATGTCTTTGTGGGTGGCATTTAAGAAAATGTGAAAGAACACCTTGATTGTATTGAATAGCACAGGAAGATCAAGATCATGTCAGGCTGTGGCAAGTGCTTTGTGTCTGTTCTCTTTGCCCATCACTCTAGATAAGACTGCCATTCAGAATTACCAAAGTGCATATTCACAACCTCGAAGGGAGGACACTTGTAACTAAGAGAAGGGACCAGTGGTTGTCTGCTACTGTCAAAGTGGCTTTTGGTGAAAATGCACACCCATTTTGATAATAGTGTCAACTGAATGGTCGTGGTGATATTGCTGGTAGCAATCTTAGCAAACAGTGTGACAGCAAAAAATGAATTTGAACCAAATGGAAGTACTTTTGGAAGATGCAGAAGCTAAAGTGATTTTGATCACCACGGTCATCAGTCTTTAAACTGGTCCCTTAAAGGAAGGAAAATTTGTAATCATGAACACCAGCCCTGCCATGGTGGCAGCTAAAAGTTTCTCAAAACCTGCAACTGAGCCAGCTGGGGCTCTGGTTCTAGTTATAACATCAGAGAACGTGCAGGGAAATGTGTGGGTTTTCATAGATGTGAGCTCCAGGAGCAGTGATGGCAGTGTCTAGCTACAGGAAGACTAGTTCTAAACAATGCTTTCTGTGTGTGAACAGAAACACCAGGAGCTATGTGTATAATAGGCTGCTTTTTATGATCTTTGGAAAGTGGAAGGCATTACAACAGTGTGTAGTACACATTGGTTTTGTCCCCCTGCTGTTGACTGCTATTTGTAATGGTCTCATTTTGAATCTAAATTGAAAAATTGGTATTTATCAGCTTTTCCTTAAAACTTTTCAGCATCTGTGTGTCTTTTTAGAATATATTTACCCTCAAAAGAATAAGTTAAACTGAGCAGCTGCTATTAAGAAAATTTGCTGTGCCTATAAATGGTATGCTATTCAACTATCTAGCTGGTGAAAAAAACAAAAACCCAGACGATGCATGTTCTGTAGGGATAATGCTTTTCTTCAGTGATTAAACCTCTATTAATCGACATGTTAATCCTATGAAGTACTATATTTCTACACAATTAAAATGTATTAGTGAAGAAAATATAAAAGGGATAGTGAAGTGTATTTTATTTCTGTAGTAAATTAAGTCCTGATTAGCTAATTATCAAACTACCTGATTTACATTTCTATAGACTTATGGCCATATTGAACAGGAAATTAATTTTGGAAGTAGGTTCAATTGGATTGAAAGTTCCACAAATAAGAAAACCTTATCTCTGCTTATATTCTAACTGTTCTCCATACAGGAGAATATGAAGCCTTTGTTCACCTATCATATAGATAAAAATATTAAAACCTTAAAACTAAGAAATCAAATATGTTTAAAAAAATAAGGGAAGCTGGTGGGATGGCTCAGTGGGTTGAGTGCTCGCTTTGCAGCCCTGGGACCGAGGTTCGAGTCCCGGCCCTGGCCCCGGCCTGTGCAGACCCATATGCTGAACTGAGGAGTGCCCCCAGTTCGGTTCTCACCAGGGTGAGACCCCGGCCCAGTTCCTGCCCTGTGTGGCCCCACGCCCACCTGTGGAATGAAACTATGTAGAAAAACTAATGATGTGCAACTATGGAGACTGTTCTGGGCCCTCTTCCTTCTCTCTGTCTCTGTCTCTGTATCTCTCTGTCAAAAACAATAAAAATAAATCTTTAAAAAAATAAATAAATAAAAAATAAGCCTCTCAAGTTTGCTTGGGTATTTATCTGTTTCAAGGAATGAACTCTCTATAAAGGGATTACAGTGAAAGTGGTACGATTTACTCTGATTTTATATTTACTCAAACACTTGGCAAGCGACGGCATTATGGTCACATAGCAAAGGACTGCTCCCAACATCTTCCTTTCCCACTTGATTGGGTGTGTGCCCTTCTGTGCTGGGAAGAGGTGGTAGGTGCTGAGCATCTCATGGTTGCATTCCCAGCACCAGAGAAACAGTTTGAGACCAGTGCTCTATTGGAGGTCAGATAAAGTGAGTTTAGTCCAGCCAATACAGCTATCTTTTTAATTGTTAAATTTATCGGGGTGACATTGGCTCACTAGTTAGTAAAATGATAGGTTCTAGGTGTACAGTTCTATAGTGCATTGTCTATGTGTTGCATTATGTGCTCAGCACCCAGAGTCAATTCTCTTTCCATCAGCATATATTTGAGCCCCCACCCCTTCTCTCTCAATCCCCTCCCCCCTCACCCTCAGGTAACTACTAAACTATTGACTGAAGACAGCTATCTTTAATCTTTATGCTTTCCAGAGTTTAAAAAGTGCATATTGTCCTGTCATAGTGATAGTTTCTCACCCCAGTAAGATTAAGGTGAACTGAAACTTGCATTATGCCCTTGGACATTAGCCCTATGCACTGGGGCAGGGGGAGGGGTGTTCCCTTTCCTATCAAATGTAGCTTATTTATTTATTTGAGATGAATCCTTGTTGCCTCAAGAGTTTTTCCCCCTCAGAGATAATAGCAGTGGCTCTCTATGGATCCATTTGTTGCCGTGGTGATGTGCCCACTCCTTTTGTTGATGTGTCTCTACTTCAATAAGCCCCTTCCTGTTATCTGCGGGGTGAAAATGTCTGCAAGTTCTTCAGAGTTAATAAACAGCGTACATCATTCCTTTCATCTGATCACTATTAGTGGGGCCATGTGCGTGAGCGTGGAGCATGAATCGTACAGCTGCACTAATGGAACTCTGAAGAATGAGCCCCGAGTCAGCAACACAAGTGTGTAAGAGGGCCACAACCTCTCGCCCTCGTCCCAAACTCAAAGTGCTGGGATGCAGAAAGGATCACCAATAGCTGCACCTTGTTTGAATACTAGTGTATTAATCCAGCTTTGTAGCCTTTATTTGTTCAAAACAAAATTTAGAGCCATCTAGCAGCTTAGAATATTTTTAAAGAGAGTTCAGTTGACTAAAATTGTCCTGTATGGGTTTTGTCTCCTCCTCCCCCAGGAATGAGATGGAAAGGCATTTTTTGGAGCTGCTTCAATTTAATATTAATGTTCCTGCCAGTGTTTATGCCAAATACTACTTTGACCTTCGCTCCTTGGCAGATGACAACGATGTGACTTTTATGTTTGCTCCTCTTAGTAAAGAAAGAGCACAAAACCTAGAGGTAAGACTGTGGAATCACCAAGGGGGTTTTATTGATCAGTCACCGAAGCCAACATCTGTGGCGAAATCATAAGTTGTGATTTAGAAAATGGAAAACTTTTTAAAAATTACCACACTGAAGAGTTTATTAACCCTTTCCCAATATAATTCTAGTGTCTTTTATAGTATCTGTTCTGTGACTGTAATTCAGAATATTTTAAATCAGATTTAATCTGTTCTTAATGGTTTTCCATTTGAACCTCTACCCTTCCTTATAACCATACACAATTTCTTACAATTATATCACTAATCATTTCTACATACATAATCTACTTAACCATTCTTAACTGTCTTCCTCAGTTTGCTGATTCATGTCTGTTCTATAAATATCACAGGTTTGTCCCGTGAGTTTATTAGACAAAAGCATTAGTGGCTAACCTGAGAGACCTATACTTAGAATGTGTAATGTGTGGTTCAAATGCTGGGTGTAGAGAGTACGTGGATTTTTCATGGAAAATGTGATGTACATGGGACAAAGTAGTATTTATGGCTTTTGACTTTTGGTGAGTATACAGCAAAATTATTCACAACTGAAGTGGACACATTTAAAGTGGATACTTTCTGTGGTACCTTGTGGTGTGTTTTTCTACCTTAATTAATGTGCAAGTGAAATAGCTTTTTATGATGCTTTAGTCATTAGACCTTTCCTACCTTCCAGTATAGTACAGCACATGCCTGCCTCATTAAAATTTGCTTAGAGTATATAATAATTAATGAAGATTGGATACAAGTTGAATAGCTGAGTAAACACTGACTTTGCCCAAGTGTACGTTCCTTATGTGCACAGGTAACAGATGATATTGTGGTTAGGAGCCTGTCACAATGCCTTTGACATCTTTGGGAACCCAATTGGTAAATAATTCTAAATTCCTCTTTGCTCTGGATATCTAATCATAGCCCATAAAGGATCTACCTTAGTGAATTAACAGGAAGTGGCATCCCCAGAAACTGGCAGTGTAGACCTCAGCTACCCAAGGTAGCAGTAACTGTGAATTATGTACAGCAGTATGGCCGTGTGACTTATCAGTGATGCTTTCTTTTTTTTTTAATTGTAACTGTGTTCTATTTGATTACCTTTCCTAGGCTATTTCCAGATTATGTGATGATGATGACTACAAAGACATATGTAGAGCTGCTATGAGAAGGTCTTTAAGTGCTGATAATGTCATTGGTATTCAGCGCTCTAATGCCATTATCTCTTAAGGGAATAATGATCAGCTGTAACATCAAGAGCCTCTCATCTACAAGGACTGGAAAAATACCACTTCTCCTCAAAAACCAGCAAAGTTAGTATTTTCACCTGAAGGAAAAGACACTGAACTAAGAAACTTAAGGACACCAAGGACTGTGCTAGAAGGAAAGAATGGGACCTTGTCAGTGCAACATACTCTGTCCTTTTTTAATGTAAACAGAGTTAAAAAACCACTCCAGCTCATTGGAAAGAATGGGACCTTGTCAGTGCAACACACTCTGTCCTCTTTAATGTAAATGGGAGTTTAAAAAGCACCCCAAAGCAAAAGCACCCCAACCCACACAGAGATACTTGCTTACAATGTAGGCTGATAGCTGTGAACTCTGAAGTTTTTTAATTGAGGTTTAAATTTTTAAGACTTTAAAAACACTAACAGTATATAACTTGTATGCCTTTGCTATTTTTCTGCCTCCTCCCCAGTATTGCTGCATATTCCTAGAATCAGTGCAGTATTACCGTTAAAACAGGGGACTCCTGTCATAAAGTCACTTAGGAACAGACTGTAGCACTGTTGGGTATTGAAGGGTTCTTCTTCCCTAGTAAATCATTGAAGCTGCTAGTCATCATTTGCAATCAGTTGAAACCCAAAGCCTGCTGAGTAACACTTGTCATTCAGATTCTTTGCAAATAAACCTATTAGGGTATTAGCATGTTTGGGATAAGAGCAAGTATCCATCATTGACGATCTACTTCTTTTGGGTCCACACTGCATATCTTACAAACTATTATATAATGGTGCTTCTTATTTTCTGATGATTTTCTTTTGTTAAATAAGTGTTTCAAAACATATTTTCATAATTCCAACCCCTGTGGTGTTCCGGTGATGACAAGCAGGTAGTGAAATATGTGTCCAACAAGTCTTAGTGCAATTTTAAGCTTTGATCAAGTGTGCCTGGACCCTCTAAGGCACTGCTGCCCAAATACAAATTCTACAGACTTACAAAACATTGCTTGCAGGTTTAATTGAATATTTCTTAAATTTATTTCATTTTGTAAGTTTTCGGTATTAAGCTTTTAATCTTACATGAACTGAAACAAAAAAGTATGTAAGATTGAAAGCTTAATATTTAAAATTTACAAAACTAAGAATTTCAGTTAAACGGTCAAGGTATGTTTTATTACATTTGTAGCATTTATACTTCTACAAGTGTCAAAGCTTAAAACTAAAACTTTAGGGTGATAACTTGTATCTTCATAGAAATGGCTTTAAAAAATAGTTCTTTGCTGGGCTGTGCTTAGGTGACAAAGTATCTCTTCTATAGATTTGGTAAAGAAAGATTATAAAGAGCAGTGTTAATTCACATGTAATAAATGGAAAGGAATTGGACCGTAATGGTAGTGATGTGAAAGTGGGTGATATGAAACAGCTTTTCTATCCTACATGTGAACTGGGCTGTAGGTGTCCTGTTTGAGTCTTGCTATTTAAGAGTAAACATACAAATGCCCCATTTGAGTCTTGCTACTTAAGAATAAACATACCTTGGGCTTAAAAAGGATAAGGAGTTAAGTAATTTATTGGGAGGTTAGTAAACATCACCTAAACTTGAAATATTTAAAAAAGTTAATGTTCTCAACTATCTGAAATCTTTCTCTTACCTTTGGAAATGTATTCCTGGAAATTTTGCCTATAGACAAAGCATTTCTGGGCCAAGGAATACTTTCAGTATAGTACAGCTTCGTGTTATCTTGAGTGCTGCAGGTTCCATCATTATTAAAGGACAGAAACATAAATGATAAGTAATGGTATATAAAATATTACAATCTACCACCTCAAAAAATATTGTTTATGCAGTTTGGAGCTTGGAGATTTAAGTATTGATTGCAGTTTTATTTTGAAAAGAATGCTACAACTTACGTGGTTTTTCTTCCTCATGTTTATATTAAAAGAAAAGCTAATAAACTCTATTTTAATTAAAATATGGCTAGTATGTTTATAACAATTCTCTCTATTCATATATCACTGTCTCTGCCAAACTTACATCTTTCAATCAGCTCTGATAGTGAGTTCTTAAAGCATTTTTAAACTGGTCATAAATTGGTTTGACCCTTGCTCTAGTTAAAATGTAGTCATATCTTTGACTTAATGCTCTTTTAAACCTAAAGATAATTTATTACATTTAAAACCATTGGCTATAGCACTTGGTGGCATTGGTGCATTAGATTATTGTGCCAAGAGGGAAAAGCATATTGGAAGATAAAATTAGGTAAAAAAATACCAGAGAGAAAGGAATTACAGGAATACTGTAGATCAGAATGTGAGTAATTTGAGGATTTCAAGTAGTTAAACAGGTCAGAAAATTGGAGAACAGTAATTAGAATTGTGGTTGCTGTAAAGAGGATGACTTGAAACAAGCCCCATAATTTGACTTTATAATTCTATTTTCAGGCTTACTTTTCAGTTAAAAACTTACCAAATTCTCTAAGATTTCCTTACTACTAAGACCGTAGCCACTTATTTGAGTAAGTACTTTATTTCATTATACCTAAGGCCAAAGCTTGTCACTTGTTTATGATAAATTGCAGATTAGGATAAATGATCTGATTTCATTCAGAAGGAAAAAAAAAAACCCAGCACAGTCACTATAAGATAGTTTGTGCCAATAGTAATATGCTAGTTACTGAGCAGAAGGCTGACATGAGTGGTCAAAGGTTAAAAAATAAGTTTGGAGAAGACATTGGACATGATTGGTTTTAAGAGCAAGTTGGTAGAATAAGTAGAAGCATGAAAAATTGCTCTTTCCCTTCTGGCTTTTAATTCTAGAAGGCAATACAGCCATTTTGAAAAGGGGAAATTGAGTCAAGGTAAGAATATAAACATCCACCTGGACTGGTAATTTTTACCAATCAATGTCACCCCAATATAATTTTTAAAAAAAAGAAGTCACTGAAAGCAAGTAGGTTCTCTGACATGTTATGGGGCATGGAAACTAGTTACTAGTAGGGTGGTAAATGGCAGTAGTTTTCTCAGGGTTTCATACCTGGGAAGTAAAGACTATATAAAAGTAATAAGACTATGTAAAAGAATATCTGACGACCTTGACTCAAGTTTTTTTCATTCTTAGTTTTCCTTTTGGAATACCTCAGTGAAATTTTAACTAGTCTATTATGAACTGAACTTTTAAGTCTTTGTTATAAGAAAAAGACAAAGGTCTGAAATATGTTTGAACCAAATGAAATTATTTTTCGATGTAAAAAGTGGTTGCCTCTTAGCAACTTCATATAGTTCATCATCCTAAGACAACCTAGGGCCCAGCGTTTCTGGTTAAAGAGAAATTTCTTCCATGCTGTATCAGATTCCATTTACTCTCAGTGTGCCCCATATGCCCACATATTATTGAAATCCAGCATCACTGAATCCTGGTTTTATAACAGCTTATGGTTCATTTCTTGGCTTAGTTTCCCTATGTCTATAAATATACTATTCCTTGATTTAAAAAAACAAAAACAAAAGCCGAAGCCAGGATTTACCAGAAAAGAATTCACTCTATTCAGGCTATGTAGTGTTTGGGGAAATGTTTCACTACATGTAGGTTAGCTAAAATCTTTCATCACCCAAGCTCTCTCCCTAACCACATCTAAAACGACTAGACTGTTCCCTCAGCCAGAAGCTGCATTCTTGAGTACAGAGCTACTTGGAAAAGCACTTGACAGTGGGCAGGGAAATCTCCCAGGTAAGTGTCAGTTTCAATACAGGAGCTGTAGTTTATACCCAACTTCTATCAACCAGTTAAGGATCAGATTACCTAGTCTTAACTTAGCCACTTACAGACAGACCTGTTGCTGACACTGTGCCAGCAAGCAACACAAAAGGTCTCGGAGCCCTTCAGCAAAGCCTGTCCCCCTAGCACACAAGCACAGTTCTGTGGTTTCCGAGGCAATTTCCACTTAACTATTTCAAATGGGTATGGCAGACAAGAGAACATGTAATGCGAAATTAATTTTCAGGATGTACCAGTTTGTGATTTAGGATCCCTAGGGTGCAGAAGAACTACAAAAGTGAAACACTTTACAAATTAAGAGAAATCCAGAGTCAAAGAAAAAAAGTTTATAAAACTGAAAGTAACAAAAACTTATGGACACAGTCAATAGTGTGGTGGTTACCTGAGGGTAAAGGGGGAGATGGGTGAAAGAGTTGGGGAGGTGGCACCAAATATGTGATAAAAGGAGAGACTGGGTGGTGAGCACATAATGCAGTACATAGACGATGTAATGTAGAGTTGTACACCTGGAAACTAATTGTTACCAACCAATGTCACCCCAATAAATTTAACAATAAAAATAATAAGCATAGCTAAAAAAAAAAAAAAAGACCATGTTAGGTGGTGATTGTAATTACTGGGAAGGGAGCTAAGTAATTTGAATCCTTAGAGAAATTCAGAACCTAAGGTACTCAAGAAAATAGCAATAGTATTTACTTCAAGACAAATGATTTTGCTAGCATTTTCTTAAAATAGCTATGACTTCGTCTTCTCCGTTGTACTAACCTTTACATTTAAGTCCCCACATGGTGGCCCCTTTCTCTCCTCAGTGTAGGTCATGACTCTTCCAAAGGCAGAGCTTCAGTGTTTTGTCCACCTCCCACTGCTGCCTAGGACTCTCCCTCAACAAAATCATCACAGCCTTCACCCTTTGAACTTCTACGAGTGTGCAATGGGACAACACTTGGTGTTGGTGACTATTAGAACCCATTTCCAAAGCATTATCACCAGGTTCCAGGAAACAGGTTTCATATGGCTCACAGCCCCTTATAATCAATCCCGCCTGAGCCCCCTGGTGTTCCCCAAAACAGCTGTTCCCAACTTACTGCACTTGTTGATCCCCCTGACCTGCCACAGCCCTAGATGTAGCTGGCTCCTAGGTCTAGTCAGCATCCCCAAATTGCAAACTCCAGAACTCATTCCATCTAGCATTAGGAATACATGTCTGGCTTAAGGTAGCCCTCTCATTTAATGGAGGGGAGTCTATCCCAACTCTAAAATCAACCACCCAATATCCAAACCCTCCAATGTATTCGATTCTGATTCAGAACTGACTTCACCTCCCTAAAGTAGGAAGGAGGCAATTTGACT
The DNA here is from genome assembly GCA_004027555.1 of Craseonycteris thonglongyai. NCBI lineage: Eukaryota > Metazoa > Chordata > Mammalia > Chiroptera > Craseonycteridae > Craseonycteris > Craseonycteris thonglongyai. Next base: position 57,917 of record PVKE010002527.1, on the reverse strand, counting down.
TCACTCATTCCTTTACCTGTCCTGATGTTTCTCTAGATGTCCCCAGGCCACCTGCCTCTGATCAGCTGACAGTGCCTCTGAAAAATGAAGCTTCTCTAAATGTAATGTAGAATCGGGGTTGGGTCCTGGAACAAAGAACAGTGGAAAATCTGATGAAAACCAAATGAGGTCTGGAGTTAATAGTAATGCACCTATGTTGACTTGTTAGTTTTGACAAATTTACTGACAATATGTTAACATTAGGGAAGAAGGGGCATAGAGGAACTCTGAATTGTGTTTGTAACTTTTTTGTAAACCTAAAAAAATAAAATAGCAAGCAGCAGTTTCTTGGGTCCCAGACCTTCTGAATCTAAATTCCCCAGGCCAAAGCCTAGGACTCTACATTAACAGCCCAAATGATTCTTATGCAGACTTAATTTTGAAAATCTAGTCTCTGCGTTCCCTTTCCAGTCTATACCTCAACTGCTGCTTCCTTCATGCTTTCCTTACCTTAAACTTGCCTTTGGAAGTTTAATCTAAAGGATTAAATCAGGCATGTCCAACCTGTGGCCCAAGACAGCTTTGAATGTAGCCCAACACAAATTCTTAAAACATGAGATTTTGTGTGTGTGTGTGACCTTTTTTTTTTTTAAGCTCATCTGCTATCATTAGTGTATTTTATGTGTGGCCCAAGACAGTTCTTCCAATGTGGCCCAGGGAAGCCAAAGGGTTGGACACCCCTGCTTTAGCTCCTCTGAACCCTAAGACATGAGTACTATTATTATCCCCGTTTCAGAGACAAGAGAAAACTGAAGTACTAATGAGTGAAGTAATATATACAGATCACATAGCCCTGAAATGGAGGAGCTGGGATTTAAACCCCTAGTCAGTCCAGTTCCCAGTTCTGTCAATCATGTTTCCATCCATCACAAGCCAAAGAGCTCTGTAATTAAATCACTAAAAGAAGAATCATTACCAATAATACTCTGGGCCTATCTATGTCTCCAACTTTCTTTTTTTTTTTTTTTTTTTAATATATTTTTATTTATTTATTTATTTTGACAGTGAGAGAGAGAGAGATACAGAGACAGAGACAGAGACAGAGAGAGAACTGAACTGGGGGAACTCCCAGTTCAGCATATGGTTCCGCACGGGCCGGGGCCGGGATCCGATCCTCGGTCCCCGGGGCTGCAAAGTGAGCACCTAACCCACTGAGCCATCCCGGCTTCCTCCAACTTTCTAATAGTGCCTTTGCTCCAGCCTGTGACTTGTCCCTTTCCTCCCTTTTCTGCTGGGGGGAAGTGAGCAATGAGAAAGCACTGGGAAGTGTACTAACTAGAGTCCTGAAAAGGTCAGGCATAGATGCTCTTCCATCAGGATCCAGCTCTACTACTGTGTTCTCTAGTCTCCCAGGTGGTGCCCTGTTCCTGGCACTCACTTTGACACTGAATTACATAGTCTCCTATTATAATTCACCTCTTACTGGATTTGCCTTATCTCCCCCAAACAACATTGTAAGCTCCTAATTACCCATCTCCTCCCACATACTTATGCCTCCAGACATTGAGGGAGAACAGGGACATGGCATGCTTTCACACGGCATGGTGGTTGGTAGAATGCCAGCCAACCCCATTGGCCTAGGAGGAAACTGACAGTGGGCTCTCAGGTTGACTAAGCTCTGTCCAGATTATCAGGGAGGTGCCAATTTTAAATCAATGTATATCCTGTCATCTGGGCTCCCTGACTTGTATTTACAGCTTTGATATTAAAGTTGTGGGTCTAACTAGTGAATGATGAAAAGTTTGGGAGTTCCTACTCCCCCAACCAGATACACAGAATAGCAGCACCAACTTCTACTCACACAGGTGTGGAGCAGAGAGCAGATGGAGGGGTGATGAAACAGGACACAGTCTTGGGCTATGTCTCTGTTCTTATGGGTATTTCCCTTCACTTCTTCAAGTGAATCATGAAACAGTAACAAGATCAGCAAGAGAAACCTATGAAGTATCGTCAAGTAGAACAAGTTTCCATTAGTTGTGTTTCTGGTGATTGATTTTCTTATTAATAGAATAGTGACCATTTATATTTTAAGTACATCTGAGACATCTGATTATGAAGTTAGAATCCACACATCTCCTTAGGTACTCTTAGAAAGCAGTGTCTCCATAAAAGCACAAGGAGAAAAAGACTTGTACAGCACCTTTTTATTTTACCATAGCTTTAATGCACTTTAAAATGTATCTACATTAATTGGGAACAAAGAAACAAAAATAGACATTTCTTTGTTTTTCATAAATAACTACTCTCCATATTTGATAAAAAATCTCAAACCATTATTTTACCTTCCCACAAATATAATACATACAAAATTTTTCTGAAATAATAAGGTCAGCAAATTATCATGAGACTTAACATAACCACATACATACACAGCTGTTGTACTGACTTCCAGAGGCAAAACAAAAACACTTCTCAAGATGCTCTGGGTTTCCATTTGTTAGTGCTATGGATTCAGAATTATAATCATCTGCCAGTAATAATTTATAGATTCAAGTTGATTATCAACAAATAAAATATCGCTGGCTCAGATTCGTGAGTTCTGGATTTGACATGACAGTGAAGATACTGCACGGGATGGGCATTGTACATATGTGGAAATCACAAAAAGTACTGAATGCCTCGGAATCAAACTGCTGACTCAGTATGTGCCTCATTTGGCTCAGTAATATATTCACCTGCACCAAACCCGTATTGAAAGTCACTAAATCTCTCATATATAATATATTATGTATATACACATCCACAACACATACATACTCTACATACAGTTTGTAACAACATGAAGTAATATCATCCTAAAATGACATGCCACAGACATTATCCTGGATGAAATAAATCCTGTCAGTCAAGCCACTAGAAGCTTTGAGAGTTCTGAGTCAGTTTACATAGTGACTTACATCCTGCCTCTCCCACCCCTGCTTTCATGTCTTGGTAGATTGTTCTTTCAGAACCACATTCCCCAATTCGGGCGTATTTTCTTCCCAGGATCACTAGATTGGACTTTGGAGGCGAGAAAGGGCAAGGCAATGCTCAGCCACGGTACCTCACATCTGCCTGGGTTTGGCATGTGCTCTGTCTTGTTTGCCACATTCAGTGTTAGAAAGCAGTTATTCAAAGCTCTGTCGCTCATACCCCTCGGTCTTTCTGTAGAGCACAAAAGTGAAAGAAACCTCTCCAGCAGGGGCAGCAGTATACAACTACATTTCCTAGCTCTAGGGGTCCCATTCTGCACTTGAGAGTGCAGGTCACGGATGCTGTTATTAGGTTCCATGTGGGATCCAGGAGGTTTTCTCCTGGCAGCTGGTGTCAGGATTAGAGCAGCCCTAGCCCAGGGGGAAACAGTGCTGTAGGCATGTTATTTAAGCTTGTACATGCACACAGTTACAGACAACACACACACACACTCAGAGGCCCATCATGGGAAAATGTGACAAAGGTTTGCAAGGGTAAACCAATAAGGCACCAAGAAAAATTATTTTCAGCCAATTTAGACAACTTCAAAATGTGAGGAGAGAAATAATATATATTAAAAAGACTTCCTAAGGTCATGTCAACTGATTCACTGAGAAGTCACATTAGTTCCTTTAAGACAATCTTCGAAATAGTCACCTCCTAATCTGTGAAGGAGACACTGCTTACAATTGAACTGTACCTGTGAGGCTAACCTGAGCCCTAAACCCTCTGCAACTTCACCATGCTGGCTGTGGAAAAGTTGCTAGATCACCCCACAACCTTTCATTTTAGAATTGTTTTCATGTCTATGGACTGTTTGCATAATAAAAATGCAATCAGTGGGGGGAAATAGTGTGTGGGATGGAAATAGGGAGTAACCATAAATAGCTTGGGCTTCTTTCTCTACCCTGGGTAGGGGGTGGGGTGGTAGATTATTAGTGAGCCTAGAGAAGCAGGTAGCTTTATCTTTGAAGGAAGAGAGAACGCAGGGGTGAGGACACTGAAAACAAAGAGGGAGGTCTGAAAGTCGGCCCCAAAAAGCATTACCGGTACCTTATTGACTCTCGTTGGCTTAGTATACTTTGTGTTCACTGTCTTACTTTTTAAAGTAAATTGGTTGTTCTTTTAAGCTTTGATGGGTTGCCAAAATGAAATATATATTATATATATATATATATATATTTTTTTTTTATGAAGAATTAATCTCTTTCATCCACTCATCCCACAACTTTTGGACACATAACGTACCATTTGAGATTCCTCCACAAAGAAAGAGAAGGGGGACTATCCATATCAGGCACAATGACTGAAGGTAGCAGGACAGTCTACGTACATTTTGGGAAGATATATTCCGAGGGAAGAGGTCAAGGTAATCAGAAACGGTCCTCCTTTGAAAAAGAGGAGAGGATTTGGCCCTCAGACCCTCAGACAAGGGGACTATTTTAAGGTTCTAAGAAGCTACAGAGTAAGTAGAGGAATCAGGTGTGCAGTTCTCTAGGCTATGTGAATCCATTGAAATTTTAATTTTGATTCGGAGGAGGGTAGCTCAGAGCAGTGAGTGCACTTTTGTAACCATGAACAGCTTAGCCCTTAAAACTATAAGGTCAGGATTCTTCCCACAGCAGTGTTTAAATTCACTGTGGGAACTATGCATTTGTTTCCTTAATATCTATGAAGTCAAAATTGATCTGGGCTTAAATCTTACTTTTCTAACTTTGGATAAATGAAGCACAAATGCCTAGACATGTTTTTCTAAGGAAGCATTCTCAAATTTTAATTGCTTTTGCAATTTTACCCTCCAAAATCTAGTCCCCACGCAAACCCTGGTCATTGGTATTTTGCTGGCTATAGCAGTCACGCCCTCCCCCAGTAATGGCCTCACACTCTTCATGAATGAATGGTTCAACAGATTAGGAAAGCAAACAGAAATTTCCAATAGCAAAGAAACTTCTGTGTGTATTTAGCAATATACAGGCTTTCATATGCGAGGGCTGTCAGGAAAGTATCCAGCCACGTAATATGAAAAGTAGAGGCATAATGGCTGTTTTTGTTTTGTTTTGTTGTTGTTGTTATTGTTGTTTTTTCCGGACAGCCCTCATATGAATGATGGAATGATTAAAGAGATTATGAAAGCAAACAGAATTTTCTAACAGTAAAGTGTGTTTGTGCACTCATCAATATATAAACTTTCTCAGAAAAAGAGGAAAAGAAAAATATACTGAGGTGGGGGTGGGGAAAACAGCTTCCCTCTTGCTATAGTAGTTAACTGATGCATATTTTAAAAGCTTATGCAAGTGTCTTCTGGGTCTCATTTGTTCTCAAATACTGCAGAGAGCAATATCTTGCTGCTTTTGGACTATCAGGCTGTGCCTAGTCCAAAGTCCTGGGGACACTTATTTTCTCTCATTGCTGCCAATGTTTGTTCACAGGTAACCAGCCTCCCTCCCCCAGTTCAAGAACCTCATTCAAGGGTGGGTGTGGTTTCTAATCACAGCTCTCCAGGAGAGGAGGAATAAGAAAAGCAAAAAGACTGTTTAACATGATAAAGGAGGTGGGATGGGGGTGGAGCAGGTAAATGTTGGAAATTTACTTAATTACTGGAGGTATATCCATTTTAGTCCTTAAATCTACAAAGCAGCCCCCTTTAACAACTATCACTAAGTACTTCCAGGAGTGGGTTTACTTTTACCAAAATTATAACACAAATTGCTTTATTAAAAAAACTGGGATCACTGAAGCCTATTAAGTACCACCCACTCCTCTGGCACAGAGCTGCCATCTTATCAGCCTAGAATTCAAACTTAACCAATTTCCATCCCTTATGTCTTCAGGACTCCAAATATTTATACCAGACACGATAATGCTACTTCTAACTTCCTCTCAAAACACTGGCGCTGTTAAGAATGAAGTTGATTACAAGAACTATGGAAAAGAAACCAAAGCTCCCTAAACGCAGCTAGAATGAACACAGAATCGATAAACACTCCCTAACCTTGTCACTACTTTGGGGAGGTCCTAACCACATTATGCTGCCCCCCGCATGGTAGGACTGGGAGTTTCCCCTCACTTAGGACTATAAGCAACGACAAACAGCCTGAACACTTTATGCAGGAAGGAGAAACAAGCTGGGAAAGCACACCTGTCAACTTCCCAGTCACAGCAATCCACACTGCCATGGTTCACATTTTTTTTAAAGACACAAGTATAGGAAATACATTTTCCAATTCGGAACACACAGTTCACAGAAACCTGAACTAAGTGGAACTTCATTATAATACCAACCTTAGGATTGTCAAGCCCCCCAAAGCAAAGGTCAATTTTGTTGCCAAAATGCAACAAAGTTAAAATTCAAGAAAAAATGCATATAAATTAAAAGCAGAGTTCCCCTAAAGAAGGCAGTAAGAAATGCAAAACAGAACACACGTGAGCGGGGCCCCTCTGAGACGTTCTGGGACAGCTACTCCTTTGAAAGGGCCCCTTTCCCCTTCTCTCCAAGTTGCCCCAAGACGGGGAGCATCAGCACCATGAAGGTAAACGGAAGTGACCTTGGCAAAGCTACCAAACAAAACAACCGCCTTCCTTCCCTCCCGGCCCTGTCCCTCCACCGTGTCCCTCTACACGTGCGACAGGGACACCTGCTTGTGATAAGTGACTGCGGCGGGGCCCGGCGGCCCAGTCCTGCCCGTGAGCGCTGCGCTCGCCTCAGCATAGTCCACGGCAGCCGTGGCGCCACCGCTCTTGTGGCCCCTTCTCCCGCGGCAACAGCAGCGGCTAGTGAAGCGCCGCCACGACTCCACAGTCTTGCCGGACCAAATCCAGACACCCGACGTGATGCCCACAACCAGGCACATGAAGTACTTGAGCATGAGCACCCAGTACTCGGGCTTGGCGCGGGGTTGGCCGGCGTCGGCGCCCGGGCAAGCGCAGGTGAGCGCAGCCTCCCAGCTCTCACGATAGTGCTGCTCATACAGGTAGCAGGCCACCACGATGCTGGCGGGCACTGTGTAGAGCAGAGTGAAGATGCCAATGCGGATCATGAGCTTCTCCAGCTTGTCAGTCTTGGTGCCGCCCTGCTTGATGACGCTACGGATGCGGAAGAGCGACACGAAGCCCGCCAGGAGGAAGAGCGTGCCTACCAGCAGGTAGAGCACCAGAGGGCCCAGCACGAACCCGCGCAGTGAGTTCAGGTTCTGGTTGCCCACGTAGCAGATGCCAGCCACCGGGTCCCCATCCACGGAGCTCAGTGCCAGCGCAGTTATGGACTTGACGCTGGGGATGAGCCATGCAGCCAAGTGAAAGTACTGCGCATAGCCGGCGATGGCCTCATTGCCCCACTTCATGCCAGCAGCCAAGAACCAGGTGAGAGACAGGATGACCCACCAGATGGAGCTGGCCATGCCGAAGAAGTAGACGAGCAGGAAGACCACAGTGCACAGCGCAGGGCCTGTCGTCTCGTAGTGAATGTGGCTGTGCTCTCGGCTGCAGGCAACGCTGGCATGGCCCACCACCAGGCGCACCAGGAAGCCCAGCGACACACACAAGTAGCAGGCTGAAAGAAAGATGATGGGACGCTCAGGGTAGCGGAAGCGTTCCATGTCTATTAGGAAGGTGGCCACCGTGGTGGAGGTGGAGATGAAGCATAACACAGACCACAGGCCAATCCAGAAGGTGGCGAACGTGCGCTCATCGGGGCTGAAGGAGGGCTGGTAGCAGGGAACCGCGCAGTTGGGTACCTGGCCCGTTCGCACCTTGTTGTAGAGCGGGTGCGATTCCTTCAGGATGGGCACGAAGGGTTCGCGGCACTTGCACACCGATGGGCCCCCGGCGGCGCACTCGCCCCCGGAGGGCGGCGCCCCCGGAGAGCCTGGGAGGGTGGGCTTGGCAGGGAAGGGCTTGGGGGGTGCGGTGGTGGCCTCGCTGCGGTTGTAATCCATGCAAAGGACCTCAGCGTCGCGGCCCAGCACCGGGAGGCGGTCGCAGCTCATGCGCTCGGGCCAGGCGAAGCCGTACTGGCGCATGAGTGGGGAACAGCCGGCCTTGGCGCGCTCGCACACCGAGCGGCAGGGCGGCAGGGGCTTGTGATAGTCAGGCAGGCAGATGGGCGTGTACATTGAGCACAGGAAGAAGCGCAGGTCCGGAGAGCAGTGGATCTCCACCAGCGGCCAGAACTGGTGCACCTCCAGGCCCGCCTCGTCCTGCGTGTCGTGGTTAAACTGGTTGGGCATGTGTGTCAGGTTGTAGCCGATGCCACGGCACATGGGTACCGTGATTTCCTGGCACACTGGGGCCTTGGAGGCGGCTGCCGCCCGGCCTGCCAGCTGCGCCAGAAGTAACAGCAGCAGCGAGGGCGGCGTGGACGGGTCAGGCCGAGCCATAGCCCCCTCCCTCCGCTCGCCTCTCGCAGCCCGCGCGGGGCCCACGCAGGCAGGGGAAACCGGGTTGGGGCCTCCCTCTGCGCTGAGTTGTGAGTGGCGCCGAGGCTGGCAACCTGTTGGCTTCTTTTTCTCTTCAAGAAATCCGCCCAAAGATAAACTGTTTCGGGAAGGCGCAGCCTCCTTCCACAGGCAGCGCACAGCTCTTCGCCGGATAGGACTGGGGAAGGGCATTTAGGACTCCGATTTCAGGGAAAGCACTCTTTAAAAAAGAAGGTGGGAGAGAAGTAAAATCGTAACCACTCCCAATTAGAGGGGCGTCAACGGCTTAGTCCCCCCGCAAGCGGTCTCCAAATTTGTAGATTAACCTCTCCTTTCTCTCCCCTCCACCTCCTGGAACAAAACGGACTCCCCGCCCGCCCCCGCCTCCCTTTCTGCTGGGCCCTCCAGGCTGCACCCCGGGGTCAGAGCATTCACCCCCCCCCCCAAAAAAAAGAGCAAAGAGCCAGGGAGAAGAACAGGGAGAAGGGAAGGCGCGGGCTCTCACCTCCACGGGTCCCGGGAGAAGCAGTCCGCAGCCAGCCTGGGCCCTCCGTCCGTGGGACACTGCTCAGAAAAGCGACTCAGAGCCAAGCTGGCAACGGGAAAGTTTGGAGATAAGCTGGGTATCCGAGGCGGTGGCACACGGCAGCAGGTGGGAGCGTCTCAGAGAGGGGGTCGCCCCCTGTGCACGGTCGCCACAGGCCGGTCACTTGCCGTCTCCTTCTCCTGGCCCCCCTGCATGATCCGGGAAGAGCAGGGCAGGGGCAAGGCGGGCGTTCCACCAGGGTCTGGGAGCCGGGCGAAAGGCGAGCGCGCCTGCAGCACCTAGAGGAGCGGAAGGCGTTGTGCGGCGGCAGGGGGACCTCGCCGCCTCACAGCACGGTGAACAGCCGGCGCTGGCCCCGCGGCGACTGCATGGTTTGCCACCGCCGCGTCCCGCCCGCCGCTCGCCTCCTCCCCTGCAGGGGGCTCCTCGCTCCAGCAGACTCCTGGGGGCGGTGGTGGCGCTCCTGGGACGCGCCTGGCTCGGCTCCTCCCCTGCGTGCTCGCAACCCTTTCGCCCACCTCTGTCTGGCACTGACCGGCGCTTGGCGGCGGCGGTGGCGGCGGCGGCAGAGTCACGGCCGAGGGCTCCCTGGCCTCTTCTGCCCCGCCTGGTCACCTGCTTCTAAAGCCCGCCAGGAGGCCCCGCCCCGGCCCCGCCCCCTCGCGCTGGGGCTCGGTTGGTGGGCTGCCCCGCCGCGCTCTCCGCGCGTTCCCGCCCACTGCCCTGCGGGCTTGGCCTCTTCTCCCAGCGCCCTCCGGCCCCGCCCGGAGAGGGCAGCCCGGGAATGCGGGCCAATCCATGACCGGGACGCTACGGGGGCGGGGCGAATGCAAATCACTCCTTCTTGAGACCCGGGGCGGGAAACCCTAGTAGCTGCAAGTCCCAAAGAGTTCTCACTGCTGGCACTCCACGGATGCGGGGCTCATTTACCGGTTATTTTTCTAGTTTATGAACCTTTTCGCTTAGGGCCTTTACGAGTTCTCCTCTCTGCAGCTAAGAATTTATACAGAGTCCAGCGCTTGCTTAAAAGAACTGCTCAAAGAATCATTGTTAGCGACGGGCACCTGTCTCTTCCCTGTGCCGTCCTCATACCAGGTGAGCTCACATCCAGGGAAGAACGAAAGCTTACCGAGCCGCTAAGATGTGCGGGACAGGGCGTTAATCGACATTTTAATACAAGATCTCAGGTCTTCGCAACGGCTCTATGAGGCAGGTACTCCTTTCAGGTGAAGAAACAGGGTTAGAAACTTGACCAAGGTAAGCGAGCGAATAATAGTTCCCCAAGAAAACCTCAACCTAGACCATCCTGTTTCCTGCGATATTCCGAGCGCCTGGCACCTAGCAGGTGCTCAAATGGCAAACCCAGGATTCGAACTCATGCAATTGGGCCGCTGGCATCCGCAATTTTAACCACTCCCCCCCCCCCCCCATATAAAACAGGTTCTCTCCCAGGTTTCAACCTTTTGAATTTCGTGAGTAAATCTGATGATTGATTTTCTTTCTCTTTGGAAGATTCCAGAGATGTTCGTCCTTTATCAGAGATTTAAAATCCCAGGCAATTCTCCGCAGAGAGAAGCCATGCTTGGCTCCCGGGTCTGTAACAGGCAGGGTGCCGGGCCCCCTGTGGACTGCGGGCTGCTTAGCCGCGCCCCCGCCCGCCCCGGGGACGGAGGAGGGAGGGGAGGGAGGGGATGCAGGGAGCAGCCACAGCCTGCGGAAGGACCCGCTGGGGCGACCACAGGGACACACAGTGGCGCTCTCCAGATGGGCTTTTATGCTGCAAGTTTTAAATGTCCTAAAAATGCCTCTTTTCTACGTGTTCTAATTAGATTGGAGGACTGAGGTGTTCAGCGTACTTGAGATTCACACGCTTACAAAGGGGGTTTGAATTGTTTCCCACTCCCTCAACTCCTCCTTCTGAGGAGGTGAAAAAAAAAAAAGCTGGAGGGCCAGGGGACTTGAACGACTCAGGACCGGACGAAAGCGGAGAGATAGGCCGCGGTTATCATCGTTCTTGTGTCCTAGGTCTCATTGGTACAGATGGGGAGGCTAAATGGCAAATAGCCCTGTCCCTCCTCCTTATCAACGAAGCTATGTGAGAAAATGAAGGCTGTGTGTATGAATCCCAGCCTCAGACTTAAACGTTCAGATGAATATCGATAGCTTCACAAACATCAAAACTATTAATAAATATGTTTTAACGATACATTACGCCTTTCATTCCCTGGAATTCTACAGGTGTTTGTATTTTATCTCTTGTGTTTTTTTGGAAATACTTGGCACTCTGGGTGGGCAAACTTCCCAGGGTTGAAAGCAGTGGGAGTTGAAAAGCCATGGAATAGCAGTTGAAAAGAAAGGAAAGCTCTCAGTGGAAAGTATGTATGTGCAGACTGTGAACATGCCAGGGGAGGGCTGTCTCATTCTGTGCCCTTTAGATGCAACATGTATATTATTGGGGATGGACAAGTGTTGGCTAATAATAAAAATTATTTGAAGTTGGAGAATGTTAATCACTCCTGTTGGAATTTAGCCAGAATATCTGTGTTATTTCACTTGGTTCTGACTCAAACAATGTTATCTACTGGCCTGTAAACCTCTCTCTTCTTAATCAATAGGAAAATGTTACTTTTGCTTGGAGATCTCTAATAATAGTAGTAATAACAGCAAAAAAACTTTGCCAAAAGAGACATATTTTACATTGCATAGCTTTTTGTATCATTTGAATTTTTGCTATTTTACATATATTTCTTTCATTTAAAGGCAGTTTAAAATATCCCGACTGTTTAACATGTATTAGCCAGGGCTAAATAATTCATTTACATTAGATCATTTAATCCTCACAACAATCAGATAAAACTGGCACCATAATGACTTACTTATTTAGTCATTGGAATGGATAGAAATCAAAGTTTACTCCTGAATCATAATTTAGTATTCAACAAACTAGAAAACACTGAATTTTTTTAAACACCTAGAACATTGCCATACATACTAGTCTGTCAAGTTACTCATATAAACTTTCATCTAGCCATCCATCCATCCATCCATTCATTCCTCCATCCAATAAACACCAAATTTCTGAGTTGAAGACTCTACTGCTACATTAAACATGTTTCTACAAAGCCAAATTCATGAAATTTAACTTAACTTATTATTCAAGTTATGTTTATTAATTGATGAAAATACAGAGAATAATGCTAACCATTAGTAAGCATGTGACATTTCAAAAGTTTTGAAGTATTGGTTTTGGATTCTGTCACCGGGGAGTGGTTGCAGCATCTTTATTCTTACTAGACTTGTGTTGATTATATATGTATTATGCTGTTGAGATCCTTGAGAGTTCAATGCTATAATAAGAATGAATGGACAGTAGTCTTTGTAAACCCTTCAAAATCTTAATAATCAGCCCTGGAATAATATGCTGCACACAAATACCTTCAAGAAATAGTCACAAAAGGGGAAGCCGGGATGGCTCAGGGGTTACGCACTTGCTTTGCAGCCCCAGTGTCCGAGGATCGTGTCTTGGGCCAGGGCCCATGCGGACCCATATGCTGAACTAGGGTGTGCTTCTCATGTAGGAGGCCCCTAGTTTGATTCTCACAGGGGCGAGCTTCCCATTGGGAGGCCCCTGGTTGGCCCCCAGCTTGTGGGGGCGGGTGTGCCCCCATGTGGGAGGCCCCCAGCCCAGTTCCCACCCTGCACAGCCCCACCCACCTGTGTAGAATAAAACCATGTTGAAAACTGATGACATACAACTGTGGAGACTGCTCTGGAGTTTCCCCCTTCTCTCTGTCTCTCTCTGTCTCTGTCTCTCTGTGTCAAAAACAATAAAATAAATCTTTTAAAAAATAAGTAGTCATGAAATAAATGGATGAATAAATGATGACTGAGTTTTTTTAACTTTAGCAACTCACATTGAATCCTTAAATACAGCTTACCTTATGACTATACCTGAGGTTGATGATATGCTGTTAAATGCAGCATGAGTCCAAACCTTGGCTCTTCCTTTACTAGCTACCTATGTCACCTTGGGCAAGTCACCCAACAGCTCCAGGTCATCTTTCCTTGTCTGTAAAATGGAGTTACAGATAGTTATCTACTGCATAGTGTTGGAGTGAGGGGTGAATGGATTTATATGGTAAAGGGCTTAGAATCATGTCTGGCACTTGGTAAGTCTATATAAGTCTACATAGGTTTTAGTTATTATTATTAGTTTCTACCATGGTTCATTCTATTTTTCTGTCTTCCCAATCTTGTATATTTCCTTTTGTATATCACTTTAATAATGAAAATGAAAGTTACATTCTTTAGATGTACTTTATGTCTGAGCACACTTCCAGCTGTCATCAGCTATCTCTAGCACTTAGATATTAGCTAACTTAGATGCAAAAGCAGGGATCATTTCACTTGTCCTGGATCAAAGTGCACACACCTGACATCAGCAACCAACCCATGAGCATGCACAGTGCTGGCTCGGGATAGATACCATGAGCCAACATGAATCCCTCATAAATATTTCCATCTAGCTCTGTACATGTCCCGGAGCACTGCTGATCACTCCTCATTGGATCAGACACCTCTAGACAAGAAAGCAAGACAGAGGATTAACATGATGACTCATTTGTCCAGGTTCATAATGAGAATGTCTTGTTCACATTAGAAGTAGAATAATTCAACTATAATCTTTCGTCCCCTCTCCTCTCCCACTGCGGTGGAGATTGTGGAAAAGTAAAAGCTTTTTTCTTTTCCCCAAGAGGTAATGGAAGTACTAATCTTTCCCACATTGAGCAGTGGCTCTCAGCTGCACAGTACAGTCACCTAGGGAGCTTTAAGAAACAGTGGGGCCTGGTATTAAATCAGAATCTCTGGTTGAGGGCCCCAGGCCTTTTTTTTTTTTTTTGGTTTTATTTGTTTTTTGGTGCTGGTTTTAACTCTCCAGGTGATTCTGATTTTTAGCTAGTGTCGAGAACCACTGATTCAGTACAGCCTCAAACTTGGGCCTGGCTGGATCTGCAAAAAGGGTTAATTATATCAGTATGTAAAATAGAACACCTTCGGAGAAGGTATTAGGGAAATGCATTCTAATTCCATGGGAGTCAGAGGTGAAGGAAAAATTCTGGAAAGCCACAGAATTGTGGTAGAGTGATAGTATAGTTAACAACAACGATTATCATAATAACAGCAACTGATGGGTATGGATGGAGCATGTCTAACGTGCAGGTACTGTGCTAAGCACGTTACATATATAATCTCTTTTACCCCCAAGAATCCTGTAACATTGATGTTATTATCCCCATTTTATAGGTGAAGAAACTGAAGTTCAGATAAATTAAGTAACTTGTTATCCAAGATGACGCACCTTCCAATTTGGATTTTTCTAACTACAAAACCTGTGCTCTCATTGATTTCGGGCCTCACTGTAGTTCCAGCAATACAGGGATCTGAGAACCATCAGGTGGTAAATCCTGGCATAAACACCTTCGCTTGTTCCTTAGCATCCCTTTCTTGGGACCAGGTCAAATTCAGTATGGCCTCTTGTATGAGAAGGCTACAGTGTGGGAAAGCTGAGGGCTCTGGATTAATCTAGAATCCAGTATAATTCTAGAGCCAACTTGTTCTTTGGGCTTTGGAGACCTGTCATAAGGTGGGATACCTCTTAGACTAGATTTTAGAACCTTCCTGGTATCTTAGCAAAGGGAGCTTCAGTTCAGTGAATACTGATGATGTACATACTGTGGGCCAAGCACTGGTGCTAGGGGTGCAAACATGATGACTTACCAGGCAGACCAGGCATAGTGGGATTGCAAAGGAGGCACCTAGCCCAACCTGGTGGCTCAGGGAAGACCCACACTGCGTTTGGAAGACTGAATATGAGTTAGGTGATTTATCACTCAGGATTTAGTAAGGGAAACAGAAACCACTCTATATATTTCAAGCAGAGAAAGATTAATAATACTGAGACTCAAGCAAGGGGCTTATGAAATTGTTGGAAGGGCTGGAGGGGCAGAAGTTAGGAGGCTACCCCTGGACTATTGAGTTCACTACAGGACTATGTTCCAGAAGCTGGGATGGTGTTGCTGCTCCAACTGTTCTTCACACTTACAAAACTGGTGACTAGACACTGAGAAAAAAACACTGAGACCAACAGCATTGAACACATTATTAACATTACCTCCCAAACCTTGCTTGCCAGCAGAAACAGCAACAAATGATGCCTTCTCATCAAGAAACATATGACCTCACATATAGGTGGAATATAAAACTGAAAGTAACAAAGAAGCAAAAACTCATGGACACAGTTAATAGTTTGGTGATTACCTAAGGGTAAAGGGGAAGGTGGGTGAAAGAGTGGGGTGAAGGTTGGGAGGGGCACCAGATATATGGTGATGGATGGAGAGCTAATTCTGGGTAGTGAGCACATAATGCAATGCATAGACGATATAATGTAGAGTTATACACCTGGAAACTATGTAATTGTTGCCAACCAATGTTGCCCCAATAAATTTAACAATAAAAAAAAAATGATGCTTTCTCCTTCCATCTGCCTGCCAAATCTCACATGAGTACACCTGGTTAACTGAACTTATTTCAGTTCCAGAACCTAGCTGCAAAGGAGTCCAGGAAATATAATTCTGAGCTTTCAAATCTCTCCAACTAGATTACTGAAAGGAAAGAATTGAGATCTGGAGAAACAATCCTCAGTATCTACTATAGGTGGAAAAATTAAGAGGAATTCCTAGACAGAGGAATCAGCACAAGTAGAAAGCATAAAGTCAGAGAAGAGAACAGTACAAGTGACAGACAGCTGGGCATGACTGGACTACCAGGCAGTAACAAAACCATCTGAATCAAGGTTTTCACCTCAAAGCACACCCTATTTGATCAATGTATTTTTAATTAACCAGATTTATACACACACTTTTTCATTGGTATAGTACTGATTTATTCATCTAATGAATGTACTAATGCAGAAGGAGAAAAGAAATAAGCAAAAAAACACAATAGAGAATAAATAAAAGTGCTAGGTGATATTCATCCACCAAAAAAAAAAAAAAAAAAAAAAAAAAGCAGAACCTTAACCTTCCCTGAGTGTAATATTATGAATACCATTGATGAGATACCCAAGAGTCATCTCTCTTTCTCCTTCCTAACAAAACCCCAGTTTTTCATTTTGCTTTTTTGTTTGTTTGTTTTGTTTTGTTTGGGGAAAAAACATTTCCTGAACAACTCCAGTCCAAGTCCCAAAAAGTAACATGTGACTGCTTCACCTGACATGTTGCTCCCTTTCTTATTAGTATTTAGGTTACACACATATATGGAACACAGTTCTGGCCAATAAGGGAAGAATTCTGGCCAATATGAGGTAATTTTGTCAGGGGGATTATCGGAAAAATTGTACTCAAAAGGAGAAATAGTGTTCTTTCCTATTGAGTACTGTTTTGTCTTCATGTGATGGCTACTGCCGTGGGTACCATCCTACACCCCTAAAAGACCTAAGCTGCCACTAAGGAAGGGTGACATTTAGGCTGCCTGATGTGCCTACCTCCAGACTTCTTGTTTTGTGATACAAGACACTGCTTATTTTTAAGCCAGTTAACTCAGTGTTTTGTGTCACTTGCAACCAAAAACATTGTAACTACTGTGGTCTATATACTTAAGAGGAGGGTATGCCCACTTAAACTTAGCTAATGGAAGTCTCTGGAGGAGTTTTAAAGACAAAAATTCATTCCCTCTTTTTCACCACAAAGACTGTTTGTTATTCAGCCTTCTGAATCATTCAAGACCCTCTTAAATATCACTTTGGCTAAGTGAGTTATTTGTTACTGCCTATACTCCCACAGCCTTTCCACCACTCCTCTACAACAGCATTTTACTCATCTACTCTTTCAAACAAATATTTATTGAGTACCTATTATGGGTGTGGTAATGTTTTAGGCACAAGGACCTAAGATACATGGAGATTCTCATAGGAAGACAAAAAATAGATGAAAACATTTAAATGTGATGACTCTTATCATAGAGAAAATAAAGAACTTTTATGGAAGCATTTAAAAGGAGGAAAATAACTACCTTGAAGTTGATTTTATTATTATGTGATTATCTGTTCATATATCAGTTTTTTTCCCCCACTAGATTGTTTGTCCACGCAATTTCACATCCCCCATCCATTCCCTGGGAGGTGGTATTTTCCAAAGATAGCTGCAAAAACTTCTATCCTGTGTACTTCTGCGACATGACCTTGCCATTTCCCATGTGGGAAAGAAGGTAGAGGGTCCTAGGCCTCCTTGAATCTCAGTGATCTTGTGATGGTTTTGACCAATCAAATACGTTGGAAATGATGCTCTGCAACTTCCATGGAGAGGTCACAAAGGGTCATGTAGTTTTCATCTCATTCGCTTGGAATACTTGTTTACTTGAAATGTTCCTTCCTGAGACACTTGTTCTTGGAACCTACATGTAGATGCGCTACTTGATAGTCCCAGCTGTGTGAGTCCTCCAGGCATCCCAGGCCAGGTGTCTGTCAATAAAAAAGTTTCCAGATGATTCCAGTCCCCAGCCTCACATCACCCTCAGATATTCAAGTCTTCCCAACTGAGACATCAGATATGGAGCAGAGACAAGCCATTCCTGCTGTGCTTCTCCAAATAGCTGATCCACAGCACCATGAGCATAATAAAATGCCTATTAGCTTACACCACTAGTTTGGAGTGGTTTGTTACAGAGTAACAATAACTGGAATACCCCCCAAATTTGCCTTCCTTTGAAATCTTAAATGACTGAGTAGAAAACTTTCTTTTCTTTTTACCTGACCCAGTTGGTGATCAACGTATGCACTGAAGCTTGAGAACTTTCATCCATCTTACTTTCATCCTATTGAATCTTGCTGTTGATGATATGCATGTGAAATGTCTAATCTTTTAAAACACAAATCTTCCCCATTGATCTGAATATCCTGCTGCATTGAGTTCCCCAGGTCAATTGTGTGTAGTGGGGAAAAAAGTATCTCCTTTCATCCATTTTAAACATGGTTCCTTTTCATCTCATCTTGTCTTCTTGTTCTTCCCCGAGTAAAGCAATTTCCATTTTGTGGGTACCTAGACACAGAGAACTGAGTTGAGACAATAATCGTTCTTTGAGCTGGTCACCCAGAAGGCCTCAGGCATGCTGGGACATGGAACAGTGGATTGTAACTGGTGACTTAAAGGTGGTGGAGCACTGTATTCTAATTAGTCACAAGTTTAGTGCCAAGCTTGTAAAATAAAATAAAAAGTATCTAAATTCTGCAAGTGGCAATGGGTATCTTCTTTGTGGTCCTGGTAAATGGAACATGGTAGAATGGGAAGAACATGGGCTAGTTCCAGTCGATCTGGATTCAAGTCTCATCTTGTGAGCCTGCTGTGTGTCCTTGGATGTAACACTTAACCCCTCGGGGCTTAATTTTCCTCAACTAGAGAATGAGGAAATTGAAACAGAGGGTTCTGTGGTGTCCTTTTACCTTCAACAGTCTATGACTGTGTATTTGCCAGTCATTTTGAAACATCTACTACATAATTTATGAGAAGAAATAACTTGCACTCTAAAGAAGGCTTTTAGCTCTAAAATGATATTGGAGAGAAAACCTCCCCCTTAAAAAAAAAAAAAAATCCTTTATTTTTTAGAAAACAAATGTTATCTTTTCCCAAAAAACAGAATCCAAATTAGGCTGCAATTACCAGAAATATATTCCTGCTGTAATTATTAAGGAACAGTTCTTGCAGTCTGAGTCCTTTTTGCTTGGGGGTGCGTTTTCTAGACCTCCCTCCAGTCTTGTTTCTGTGAGCCTATCAATTCTCACAGCTGTATTGCTGAACATTGGTGCTGGGACAGCTTCATGCCAAGTAATGAAGGATGAGTGAGTGGCTGGGGTGACAGCTTCTGCTGCCTGGCCACCTTGGGGAGGAAAACAAATATCGTCCCTGTGAATAATGCAGTAGGAACTATTCAGGTGAGTCTCAATCCAAATGTCTTCCCAACACTTTTTCTGCAGAAGAAAGCAGCCACCACCAGTGGCTTAGGGGAAGCATTCAGTCTCACTCAGCCTGGACTCATTTCACTTATTTTCTGGACTCACTTCTTATGCTCTGCATCTTTTCTCTTACGGTTAAATTTATCAGGGTAACATTGATTAGTAAGAATCACAGAGGTCTCTGGCGTACAATTCTACATTACATCGTCAGTGTTGCAATGTGTGCTTGTCACGCAGAGTCAGCTTTCTTTCCATCCCCATTAGTGTCTGCTATTAAAATTTATTACAAAATCATCACTATTGAAGGGCTACCATGTAAAGGCAAATTGCTTTTCACTGGTGAGTTGACAAGCTCTATCAATATAGCAACAAGTAGCATCACAAGACCCTGTTCAAAAGAACTTACTTGTGGGGAAGCTGGGATGGCTCAGCGGCTTAAGTGCTTGCTTTGAAGCCCTGGGGACTGAGGATCGAGTCCCGGCCCCGGCCCGTGCAGACCCACATGCTGAACTGGGGTGTGCCCCTGGTTCAGTTCTTGCCGGGGCCTATGTGGGAGGCTCCTGACCCAGTTCCTGCCCTGCGCGACCCCGCACCCACCTGTGGAGTAAAACTATATTGAAAACTAATGTCAACTATGGAGACTGCTCTGGGCCCTCCCCCTTCTCTCTGTCTCTCTCTGTCTCTGTTTCTCTCTGTCAAAACTTAATAAAAAGAAATCTTTAAAAAAAAAAAAAGAACTTACTTACAAGGTTAAAAAAGAACCCTTGAGATCCATATAATTCATGGAGGGTAATAAAATCTTAGACAAAATTTCATACAAGTAGGAGATTAACAACAGTGAAAGTAACAAAACAGTATACCTAGTATCTACAAGATATCGCATGTTACACAAGATCACATATCCATGTCCTCCTCCTCCTCATCACACACAAGAACATTTTGATGTTTTTGTTAAGCCTTTCAAAGAAGAACTGAAAACTTTACAGCAACATTTCTGACAAATAATACTCTCAGTTGTAGCAATATGAAAATGGAAGATTATGTAGGATAAATGATTTGGTTAGTACTGTATTTATTTATTTACGTTATTTGGTTAAAACAAGACTGAAACAAGTCACAAGTGTGGTTTGTTTCTCAGGGCAGGGCTACCCTCACTAGGCTGCCTTTCTGTGCTCAGGGATTCCTTGGCTGTCGCTTCAAGTGGGAGCTCAGTATGTGAGACATGACATGTCCCACTTGCACCATTCCTACTCACATTCTTGCTCGGGGATGACGCTGAAGGTATGGTGCTTCAAAACCCTCCGCCTGCATGGGTTCTGCTGCATCATTGCTTGTAGCCCAAAGGCGCTCTGCAAAGACAGGTCAAGTGCATCAAGCAATGCATTGCACTTTTTTTTTTTTTTAATTCATGTGCTCTTTACGTTTTTAGGACGGTCTTAGGTTTTTAGAAAATGAAGCAGTTAGTACTGAGAGTTCCCGTGCCCCTTCCTTCTCCCATTCATAGGTTCCCCTATTACTAACACATTACATTAATGTGGTACATTTGTTGTAATAAATGAACCAATATAAATGTTATTAATGGAAGTCCATGGATTACCTTAGGGTTCACTCTTAGTATTGTGTATTCTGTGGGTTTTGATAAATGTCTAAGGACCTGTATTCATCCATCAGTATACACTCACATGGAACAGTTTCACTGACCTAAAAATCCTCTGTGCTCCACCTCTTCATCCGTCCTTCCCCCCAGCCCCTGGGGACCATGGATCTTTTTACTATCTTCATAATTTTGCCTTTTCCAAGAATGTCATATAGCTGTAATTATACAATAGGTAGACTCTTCACATTGGCTTCTTTTACTTACACACATTTTATGGTTTCTCTATGTCTTTTCATAGCTTGATAGCTCATTTCTTTTTAGTGCTGAATAATATTCCATTATATACCACAGTTTATTTGTCCATTCACCCACTGAAGAACATTGTGGTTGTTTTCAAGTTTTGTCAATTAAAATAAAATTACTATGTATATCCATGTGCAGGCTTTTGTGTGGGCTGAAGTTTTCAATTTCGGGATAAATACCAAGGAGTGTGATTGCTGGATTGTATAATAAGAGTATGTTTAGTTTTGTAAGAAACTGACAGAATGTCTTCAAAAGTGACTGTGCCGTTTTGCTTTTTCCATCAGCAATGAATGAGAGTTCCTTTTGCTCCACATCCTTGTCAGTGTTGTGGATTTTGGCCATTCTAATAGGTATGTAGAAGTATCTCATTATTGTTTTAATTTGCATTTCTCTAATGACATATGATGTGCAGCATCTTTTCATACACTTATTTGCCATCTGTCTATCTTCTTTGGTGACAGGACTGTTCAGATCTTTTGACCATTCTTTTAATTGAGTTGTTTGTTTTTTTATTGCTGAGTTATAGTTCTTTGTCTATTTGGATATGTCTTTTATCACATATATGTTTTACAAATATTTTCTTCAGTTCTGTAGCTTGTCTTATTCTCTAACATTGTCTTTCACAGAGCAGTTGTTTTCAGTTTTAATGAAGTTCAGCTTATCAATTTTTTCTTGCGTGCCTCATGCTTTCGGTGTTGTGTCTAAAATAATGTTGAGGTATCTAGGAAGCAAGCCTAGAGGAGATGGACTACAGAAGGCAGCTTGAGAAATCCTGGGGAGATGTCATGAGTGGTCCTTTTAGTATTTGAAGATGATACTGGCTCTGTCTCAGCCCAGATATCTCCAAACCTCTGTCACCTCTCCATTAGCGCCCATGTACTGACTGACTGTGCCATTGCTTACATCTTTCAGTTGGACTCCACCAATTTGAACTTTGAGGAAGAAAACATTTAGATTCAGTTTTTATCATTGCTCCTTAATTCATGATGATTTGTTAAATCTTTGTTAGAAAGATTTAAATCTCTCTAACAAAATTATTCAATCAACCTCATCATCTTTCTAACATAAAAGAACAGATAAACAACTCTGTTTTTTAAAGATGATAAGATATATATATATATATATATTTTAGGTCTTTGACTCTAACATAAGAAACTTCAAATTGGCAATGACATTGGTAAGGAAGACTAAAACAAAAACAAGTTATGTCTGTTTCTGGACATGTAGATGATCAGCAATTTCTCAGATACCCTTGTTCAATTAAGACTCAGCTCTTTTATATAAAGCAACCTTGGTAATCACTTACAGGATTTACCTCCTTAACCTCATTTTGCCATGCTTGGCTTGTTTGTAATTATATTGTAGAATGTCTGACAGCCCATCTTGTGCTAATGTTATTTTTTAATCTACCTCAATGTGGATCCTTTAAGGCAGGAATCAATGGTTTTCATTACCCAGCCCAGAATCTTCTATGTAGCAAGCATCAATTAGTGCTGTTGAGTTAATTTATTAAATCTTTATCCAATAATACTTACTGAGTGCTCAAAAAAATTATAACTTTGAGGAGCCACATTTATATAAAGTATCTAGAGAAATGAAGAGGGTTCAAGGAAACCATCCAAAATTTCTGAAATGCTGAAATATATGACAAAGGAGGAAAAAAGAAAGAGCTTATTATTTATGTTCAAGCATATGAAGAAGTTATGGTAAGCAGGATTGTTCTTCATTTCCTCAAAGATGAAGAGAAGAAGGAAATGTAGGTACAATGGTAAATATAAAATAAAGGTCCAGGAAGCATGCAAGAAATAATTTTTTTGTTTGTTTGTTTGATTGTTTTTACTTTAAAATACTTGGAATCTTGGTAAGGGTAAGCAGAAGGCAGCAACAAAAGAAATGATGGTTTTCTCTTAAGGGACGCAAAGCTAGGCTGACCTAGGTTAAGCCCCACCAACCAGAATACCAGGTGCTGAAGACAGGGGCAGCCACATGGCGACCAGTTGCACATCCACATGCCCTTAAGTCAAATGAATGTACAACAAGCAAGTCATTGGTTGCAAACAAAACTCAAATCAGTGCCTCTTCCTTCCTTATCAGTTCAATGCAAGACAGTGTTAGGAGTAATGACAGTGGAAATGTAAAAATACAGCCTAGCCTCTCTGCTGGAAATCAGAGACAAAGACATAATGGCTGTTTTGTTTTTGTTTGTTTTGAGGGGGGTCACTTGCAAATTTGCAACATCTTATAATAATAGCTCATTTATGGAGCTCTTGTCATATGGGAAGGGACATCACCAGATGAAGTAAGGATGAGTCCTGTATGGATGCCAATTAACATATGAGGAAGTAGCAGTTCTACAAGGTTACCTACATCACTAGCCCAAAGTCAATGACTGAGAGAGCCAGACACCAAACAGAGTTCTAACCAGGTCCAGAGCTCTTGCCCTCACTATCCTGCCTAATGATCTTGGGACTTGAGACCTGCCTAAATAAATCCCAGGCCAGTCCTGGCTGCTCCAAGGGGCTTTCTATGGGTAGATTGAATGCCAGTTCTAAGATCTGGGTCCATTGTGGCCAGAAGAACTCAGCAGCTGCTTTCAACTTTGGCTGAATATTGCCATCCCATGAGAAGCTTTACAAAAATGTGGCTGCCAGAGTCCCTCCCCTAAAGATTTTGATTTAATTGGTTTTCAGTGCAACTTCAGCATAAAGATTTGTGTTCCACTTTTTATTGAAGTACATTATACATGTAGAAACGTGCACATGCTATAAGTTGACATTGCAGTGCATTTTTACAAACTGAAGGTACATGTGTAACCACTACCTAGCTCAAGAATCAGGATATCATCAGCACCCCGGAAGCACACATCATGCATCGTGCTCCCTTCTAGGCTGTACTCCGCCCCATCTCACCCTGCCGCTCAAACACTGTCTCGAGTTCTGACAGCATAGATAGTTTGGGCGTAGAGATTTTAAAGCTACCCAAATGGTACTAATATGCAGCCACCATTGAGAACAATTGTCTTCCTTGTTGAAGGTATGGAAGCAGCAGGAACTAAACCAAAGGCATAGATACAGGTAAACCAATATGAAAACAAATAAGAAGAAACCCAAGCTACATTTAGGCCTTAATCTGAGCAACTGCCTCCCATGTTGCCTAAGTCTTCTTACACATAGCAAGTCAACAAGGATAAAAAGAAAAGTTGCTTTTTTCAAACAAGTTCTTTCATTTGTAAACAACTTTCCTCAGCATTCACCTCTTAGTGAAAGAAAACCTGCCATCCGGAGGGCGGCCAAAATCACATTTGCAAATAATAATAAACAAATTTATGGAGAGCTTTCTACTCATACGTATAAAGGCTCTTACTAAATGCTTCACTCATTATCTCATTCGATTCTCACAACACCAAATAATAAGAGAACCTCGTATTTCCCTCATTTCACAGATGAGGAAATGTAGGTATAGAGAAATGAAGTAACTTGCATAAGGGCACACAGTTTATAACTGACAAAGCTTAACTGGCAGAGATTCTTCTTGCTGTATCTCCATTGTGGTTTTTATTTTAGATATCTGTACCAACTGACCACTGCTATTAAATATCTGGACAAAGATTAATGCCACACTGATTTCGTTTTTACAGTGCTCTGTGGAATGAGCTAGCTGAAGGATAGTAAAGAAATATTACAGAATTACTTATGTGAGCTGGAATGGACCTTGATGATCATGTAATTTTACTTCCTTATTTTATAGATTAGGAAATGGGCCAAGAAAGAAAATTTTGGATGCCTTAATAAGCCGAATGAGAGAAAATTAGAGAAAGTCCAGACCCCAAGGCAGGAAAGGCTAGGTAGGCCTTCACTGGGCAGGATGGGGCTTTTCCTTATATCCTCTAAACCTCAGAGGTACAAGTTTGTGGCCTATGTGCTAACAAACTTATGGTAAGTGATATTATTATTTAGCATTCGTAGCATATTCACATGTAAATATTGTTACTTGTATAATTATAAGAGTCTCGTACAGTGAGCTTCTGATCGAAACCAGGTAGAACTGATGGTCATAATGTTATCTGAGTCGGAAACTTGAGCTTCTCAGGTTTCCCTGAGTTTGTTCAGTTGTTTGAATTTCATGTCTTATGCGATCAGCCTCCTAGCATGTTTATTCTGGCAATGGAAGGGGTAGGGTGTGAGAGAACTGTCTTGGAGAAGTTTTCATTGAAAACTTGGTGTCACATGTATAAGTCTTATTTCTTGAGCACTTCCAGAGAGCAAAACAAATCACAGAAAATGTGAGCCTTGTTTATTTTCCCATCTTTCTGTTCCAAGATTATTTTAGAGCTTCTTGGTATTGTTCATTTTTTTGCCCTGTATGTAGATCTCTCCCCGACCTCTCATCACTGCTGGTGTCTACCTACTCTTCCTGCTCCCCACATCCTTTCCCTTGCTTTGTTCAGTTCCCTGGTATGAAGCGCCCTTCGAGTCAGAGTGTTGGGTCTGTTGCTGCCTCATTTTTTTTTTTTCAGAGCAATTTTCCCAATATAAATTATACCCTCAATTACTTTTCTCTCCCTAGAGCAGTGAATCACATTCTAAGAAGCCGTTAGGGTGGAGGCAGCTGGATCCAGAGCCGGGAGGTTTGAGCCAGTGCGGGCTTGTCATCCTCATTCTCTGTTTACCCTGCTGAGTAGCCAAAGGGCAGCCTTGTGCTGAAGTTGCCAGCAATGGAAGGGCCTGCAGTGCCCCTTCCTGCTCCAGCATGTGGTCTGGGTACCTATGTGAAGGTGAGACCATTGGTTTTAAAGCACTGGCCCATGCTTGGAGGTAAGAAGAAAAATTAGCTCCGTCTAGGACGGCTTATTATTTGAAAACTGTGTAAATTGCGTAATTGCCCCAGTCTTCATCCCTCCCCATGTCACTACTCTCTGCCATATGACTTGATAGTTTTTCTGATCAAGAGGTAACTCAATGAGTCTGGCCACGACAACTGTTTTGGCTAATAGGATGTTAGCAGAGGTGATAAAGCAGAGGCTTGGAAGCGTGTTTGCACTGTTTCCATGAGAAGAGCATGCCTGGGCTGGCCCACTGGTCCCAGGATGGGAGGAAGAGACAGGTGGAGCAGAGGTGCCCCAAGGAAGCTGCTTCTGCCCAGCACAGCCTAGAACAGCACCGTCCAGCTGACCCAGAGATGCATGAACAAACCCAGCCAAGATCGGCAGGTCTGCCTAGCCAAGCTTCACGTGAACTGCAGGTGCAGGAGCTGGAATAGGAAGTGATTGT
Source organism: Craseonycteris thonglongyai (assembly GCA_004027555.1). Taxonomy (NCBI): domain Eukaryota; kingdom Metazoa; phylum Chordata; class Mammalia; order Chiroptera; family Craseonycteridae; genus Craseonycteris; species Craseonycteris thonglongyai. The sequence continues at coordinate 31,789 of PVKE010002527.1, read as the reverse complement.
TGTTTTAAGCTCCTGAATTTGGAGGTGGTTTGCTCCCCAGTCATTACAATGAGGTCATACCCTCTAAGACTTTTATGAGGATGATATGAGTACTAGCAACAAGATTATTTTACAAATGTAAAGTTGTGGGACAGGAGCATAAGGGCATGCAATGCTGAACAAACTCTGGACCTGGAACCTGAAGCCCTGGGTTCATCTCCACTCATGCCCCTAATTATTCTACAGACTTGAACAAGTCATTTAAATTTTCTGGGTTTTAAAATTACAGAGGTGGCTTGTAGATGTAAGATCATGAAAGCTTTAGACTCTAAAGTTTAGAGGATGTTGGAAAATTAATATGGGTCCTAGTATTTCATTGGTAGAGGGTTAAGAAAGAGGTGGGGGAAGGTGGAAGAGAGGCCAGAGAATATTTTATAAATAAGTAAAATGTGATACCCACAAAAGGAACAGGTACCTGCAGTGGGAAATTGGATAATTTTGAAGACTATGTGTGATCTAAGGCTAAGAGGCTAAGGTAGACGTGGAAGGCAGATATTAATATGAAATAAAGTCTCCTTTCTTCGGAGACCCAAAAGTGTGGGATCTGTGAATGCATAAGGGAGGAGAAAAACCTGAAAGTGACTACAGAAGGCACCTTCCTAATGGCTGTTCTCTTGGAATAAAGAGAGCTGAGACAACTATGAAGTTTTTGGTCAGGTGGAGAGATTATAGTCTGGACAGGCAGTTCAGTACACCTGTAAGAGCTCTCCCTTAGTTGCCTTTCACTTTTCTTTTTTTTTTTTTAAAGATTTATTTTTATTGTTTTTGACAGAGAGAGAGCGAGAGATACAGAGACAGAGACAGAGAGAAACAGGAGGGGCAGAACAGTCTCCATAGTTGCACATCATTGGTTTTTCCACATAGTTTCATTCCACAGTTGGGCACGGGGCTGCACAGGGTAGGAACTGGGCCGGGGTCTCACCCGGTGAGAACTGAACTGGGGAACTCCCCAGTTCAGCACATGGTTCCGCACGGGCCGGGGCTGGGATTCGATCCTTGGTCCCCAGCGCAGCAAATTGAGCGCTCAACCCACTGAGCCATCCCGGCCTCCCCCCTTTCACTTTTCTTGATTGTGTATTACATGACCTTGGACAAGTCACCTATCTTATAAACAAGTGGACGAAATGTGGTTCACTCATGCATTATCTATTGATTACATGCTACATTCCAGGAACTACTCGGACACAGGGAATGAAATAGTATTCAGACATGGCTCCTGAGCTGGCTACCAACTCAGATCAATCGATTTTTCATACATTGTCATTCATGTCAAAATATATGCTACTGGATACTTTTTCAGAGGAGAGAATTATATCTCAGGGAGGTTAAGTGGCTTGTCTAAAGTCACATAGCTATAAGAGAAAGATGAAAAATTACGCCTTTGACCCTAAAACTTGTGCTGTTTCTACTGAACTATGCTATAGTTTCTTGTTAGTTGGATTTTATTTACAAAAATATTACTTTTACATTTTTTTTAAAGATTTATTTTTATTGTTTTTGACAGAGAGAGATAGAAACAGACAGACAGAGAGAAAGGGAAGGGCCCAGAGCAGTCTCCATAGTTACACATCATTAGTTTTCTGCATGGTTTCATTCCACAGTTGGGTGCGGGGCTGCACAGGGCAGGAACCGGGCTGGGGGCCTCCTGCATGGGAGGCACACCCCCACAAGCCAGAGGTGAACCAGGGGCCTCCCATATAAGAGGCTTGCCCCGTTGAGAACCATACTGGGTCTGCTCGGGCCAGGGCCGAGATTCAATCCTCAGACCTCAGGGTTGCAAGACGGGCACACAACCCACTGAGCCCTCCAGGCATCCCCACTTTTACATTACTGTACATAAGGCAAATTTAGGCACTTGAGTTTTTGTTGTTTTTCCATGAAAGAGCTGTGTGATTTACAACTCAAGGGATCAAGTTCTCAGTGTCTAGGACTTTGGAAGTAGATTTCTCTATTGAAGAGACAAAGCTTAAGTGTACAAAAATAAGGGAATATTTTGTTTCTTCTGCTCAATGGAATACTTTGAAAACATTAAATATAATGACTAACTTTATAGGTAAGAGTATAATTGTTATAGCTTTTCAAAGAGGGCAATTAGAAAATATATTTCAAAACTACAAATGAACATATTTTTGTTCTAACAATTTTAGCTTGAGGAACTTATCCTACAGAAATATTTACAGATGTACAAAATGATTCAAAGCAGCATTTTTTTTTTCCCCCAGCAAAATATTGGAAAGAACCTAAATCACCATTAATAGAGAACAGTTAAATAAGGTATGGTACCTCCTTAGGATGGAATATCATGCCATTATGAAGAAGGAAAGAGAGAAGGAGGAGGAGGAAGAGAAAGAGGCTCTTTATGCATTCACAAGAAGCATTTCCACAATGTTCTGTTAAATGATGAGGACATGGTAACACCCATGGGAGGACAGATGGAGTCTCTGGGATTCCAGAAAGAGATTACGGTAACTTACTGCATCAGAGGTAGTGAGTTTCCTTTTAATCTGTGCCAACACTTATTGACTGTGTATTAATATTATATGGAAGGTGTTCAGGCATGTTTTATAAAATAATCTGAAACAAGGTTCCTCTCACCTGCTACAGTCCAGTTGAGGTTGTACACAATCTTTAGATATAAACGATAGCAATGAAAACCATCACATGATCAGAAAAATGTGTGTGAAGTCAACTTTATGTTGGGATGAGGAAAAAGTTGGAACTTGAGCGAATCAGAAGTCTTCAGAAGAACTTTACTTGAATTAGAGAAGGATTTTGCTAGAACAAGTGGCTCTTGGGAACCAGGCAGGGCTGGCTAGGCAGGGCCTTCTCTTAGCAGAGACAAAATCGATGAAGAGCAAGGTGAGTTGGGAGCAGAGGACCTCTTTGGCCGGAGACAGGGAGATGAGCTTAGAGAGCACAGTGATAAGCACAGAATGGTGGTAGGCTGGAGCAACACTGAGGAGGGCCTGGGACGCCAAGATAAAGATCTGGAATTTTGTTCAGGTATTTGAACCAGGGGCAACATGCACAAAACAGTGATTAGAGGAGTGTAATCTGGCCACCCTATGCCAAGTCGTTAGTAGCACAGAAGGCCTGAGGTTAGGAGACTCCTGGAGAATTCAGCAGGAGAGCCAGAATGAGGTAAAGAGGCCCAAGCTAGGTTGGTAGCTGGAAAAGTGACAAAAGGGAGGCAGACATAAAAGCGTTATTCCTCAGCCTACTCTGCCTGGACTAGACTTTGACATTTCCCTGACAAGTCATAATTACCGCAACAACTATCATCTTGAGTTTTACAGGTGTATAACACTGTGGATTGTGCAAATACATGAAGGTCAAAGGCAACCTTATTCAGTTGTGTCTCTGGCTGTTTGCCTGCACTCTGTTACAGATTGAAAAATGGTGTAAATGATGTCTTCCAACACATCCAGAGCTGCACCTCACCTGTTGCTGTGTCTACGGAGAAATTATAAACATAAACTCACTTCCTAAAAGAAACACTAAGGGTAAAAGTGGTTCTTAATAGTTATTTTGCTAGTTCAATCAGAACTTCAATTGATATTTTCATTAGAAAGGGAGGTTACTTAAATAATAAAGTGGGAAAGCCGGGATGGCTCAGTGGGTTAAGCGCTCACTTTGCAGCCCCAGGGACCAAGAATCAAATTCTGGCCTCGGCCTGTGTGGACCCATATGCTGAACTGGGGTGTGCTTCCCTTATGGGAGGCCCCCCAGTTCAGTTCTTGCTCCCTCCCTGCCACCCCGATTTGGCCCCTGGCTCGAGGGGGCGTGCCTTCCATGCAGGAGGCCCCCTCTCACCCACGTGGATCGAAACCATGTCAAAAACTGATGATGTACATCTATGGAGACTGCTCTGGGTCCTTTCCCGTCTCTCTGTCAAAACAATAAAAAAAAAAAAATAATCTCAAAAAATAAAATAAAACAATAACATGTGGGTTATTTTAAACCCACTAAAAATTAAGTAGATTGTGAGTACAATCATGTAAAGTGGTTTATGCTCTATTGTTAAGTAATAAGAGCAAGTCTCCTGACAATATCATCAGGGACTGCTTCTGCCAAAAGCATTACATATGGTTGAGGTCTACATTCTGGGAGGCCACCCTCCAGCTGGGCACAGGGGGTGTGGGAAAGGAGGGTGGAGAGTGAGTAAGTAACTTCTGCTTCTTCAGGCTAACTGCCCAGTAGAATCTAGTGTGGTTAAGAGCCTGGCCTTCTCTCATTGGGCAAGTTACTCACGTCTCTAGCTTTAATTTCCTCAATGGTAATGTGAAGATGTTGTGATAAAAAGAAGTAAGATATATAAAGCATGACTTTGCACATGGTGGCCAACATCTACTAGGCCTTCAATGATTGCTGGATATTAATGTGATTGTCTACCAACATTTCAATCATCTAATAGTGACCTTGTACATTTTCTTGACCCTTTAATTATTTACTTGCTTGACCCATAGTACAATGTGCACCCCTTAAATGTGAGTTTATAAGTTTTTTTATTGTTTTTCTCCTTTGCTGACAAAAATAATATATTCTTACACCCCATCCCACCCCACCCCCAAAATAAAAATTTGCCTTTAAGGACCTGAACAGACACTTCTCTCAAGAAGACAAGCAAACAGCCAACAGATTTATGAAAACATTCTCAACTTTACTAGGTATAATATTAGGGAAATACAAATGAAAACCACAATGAGATACCACCTCACACCTGTTAGAATGGTTATAATCAACAAGACAAGGAATAACAAGTGCTGGAGAGGCTGTGGAGAAAAAGAAACCCTCATACACTGCTGGTGGGGATGTGAATTGATACAACCACTATGGAAGGCAGCATGGAGGTTCCTCAAACAATTAAGACTAAAATCACCATACAACTCAGCAATTCCTATTATTTACCAAAAAAATCTGAGAATGTTTATCCATAAAGATATATATGTCCCAATGTTCATCACAGCATTATTCACATTGGCCAAGACATAAAAGCAACCAGTGTCCTTCCATAGATGATTGGATAAAGATGTGAATACACACGTACACACACACAATGGGACATTATTCAGCCACACAAAAAGATGAAATACTGCAATTTGCAACAACATAGATGTATCTTGAAATTATCATGCTAAGCAAAATAAGTCAGAAAAAGTTGAGAACCAAATGACTTCTCTCATATGTGGTATAAAAAACTGAAAGCAACAAATGAACAAGACAAACAAATAAACAAAAAATTGTAGACACAGACAACAGTAAAGTGGTTACCAGAGAGTAAGGGGGAAATGGTAGGAGAGGAAAAGGGGAGTCAAATATATGGTGATGGAAGGAGAACTGATTCTGGGTGAGGAACAGATAATGCAATACATAGATGATGTATTACAGAATTGTACACTTGAAATCTATGTAATTTTATTAACCAGTGCAAGCCCAATATTAATTTTAAAAATTAAATTTAAAAATTAAATTAAAAATTTATTTTAATCTACCTTCATCTCAACCCCCAAAAGATAATCTTTGGAAATCATGATTTCTATAGATTCCTCTAGAATAGGAGTTGGGTCCCCACACTGAAGGTCCTTTGTTGTAAAGGGCAGGATAGTAAATATTTTGGGCTTTGCAGCCATGTTGTCTCCATCACCACTACTCAGCTTTGTCCTTATAGCAGGGAAGTAGCCATAGACAATCCCTAAGGGAATGATGTGACTGTATTCCAATAACATTTTTATTGACAAAAACAGGCTTTAGCCCATTTTGGCTGGCTCCTGTTCTAGAATGATACTTGCTGTTTAATAGAAATACAATGTGAACCACACAGTAATTTTACATTTTCTCACAGCATACTGAAATAGATTTTTAAAAAGTGAAATCAATTTCAATAACCTGTTTTATTGAACGTCATATATCTAAAGTATCATTTCAACATGTACTCAAAATAATTATTAAAATATTTTACATTCTTGTTTTCACATTAAGTCTTTGAAATTTGCTGTAAATTTGGTACTTATGGTACCTTTCAATTTGGACTAGCCACATTTCAGTGTTCAATAGCCCACATGGACAGATTTGCTGTAGAATCTAGATAGTCTTTGTATGCATATAATTACACACATTTTAAAAAACAAAGGTAGTATGGTATACATGATTTTTTTCACTGAATAATCTTTCTTGGAGATCTTCCCCTATTTTCCTATAAAGATCAACCCTGGGGAAGCCGGGATGGCTCAGTGGGTTAAGCGCTCACTTTGCAGCCCCGGGGGCCGAGGATGGAATCCCGGCCCCGGCCCGTGCGGACCCATATGCTGAACTGGGAGCTCCCCCAGTTCAGTTCTCACCAGGGTGAGACCCCGGCCCAGTTCCTGCCCTGTGCAGCCCCGCTCCCACCTGTGGAATGAAACTATGTGGAAAAACGAATGATGTACAACTATGGAGAATATTCGGGGTCCTCCCCCTTCTCTCTGTCTCTGTCTCTGTCTCTGTCTCTCTCTCTCTCTCTCTGTTAAAAACAATAAAAATAAATCTTTAAATATCCTTTTCTGGAGAGTTATATAGTATTCCATTTTTAGATTTATCATAATCTATTTTATCACTTTCCTACTGGTAGGCATTTGTATTGTTCCTAACTTTGAATTGCTATTTAAAATAGTTCAGGGATTGTCCTTTTACATGTAAGTCTTGGCACCTGTGGGAGTATATATTTAGAATAAATTCTTGGGAGTTGAATTGCTGAGTTAAAGGCTATGATGACGTGTAACTTTTTAAGAACAAGTACCAAGCTGAAGAGCTGGAATTCTATCTTGTTTTTCTTTGTACTGTCAGCATGTTTTCTCTCAATGAATATTTGTTAAATACATGAATAGAGAAAAACCTCCTACCATTGAGAGAGAGAGGAGAGAAATAATATGAGATAAAGTGGGAACAGATAACTGCATGTTAAGGAGACACAAACTGAAAGCACCCTGGTTGGCATAGTGAAAGGTGTTTGTTTAATACTCAGTTTGGCTCCTCTGAGCTCAGCCCAATTCTCATCCCTATCCCTCTCAGAAAGTCTCAGGTGGTGGCATTTTGTGCTAAACTGGAAAGTTGTTCTCTGTTCGAAGACCTGCCGGGCCCCTGACTCCGCCGTGGTGGGCAGGACAGAGTCTGTAGTTAAGGGTGGCAGTGGGAGGGTAGGAGGTGGCTAAAGGTGCTGCCTCCTCTCAGGGGCATTGGAGAACCCCCGCTTTTCAGGGATCAGACAAGTGTCTGACACCAAACCTGCTGGAATGAAAAGAAGGCCACATAACCTGCACCCCACTGCGGCCAAGTGTCCGCTCTGCAGTGCCCAAGTGCACGGAGAGAAATACTTGACTATAAAAACCTGAGCTGATTGTGAGATTGTCCCTGCCCTTGCTCCTGCTGAGAATTCCCCCCTGGCCTGTCTCTCAAACCAGTGACCTGGGACACACTCACAGCCCTGCCTTGTCCCTGTGGGCCGCCCCTGAGCCTCTCAGCTGGCTTCCACATTCCAGCCTCCCTCACTCATTCTTCTCCGGCTCATCAAAACCTGCTGCTGACCCCCACCTCCAACTCCATCCTGAAACCTGGCTCTTCTGGAAGGCAGGGCCTGACCCCTTCACCCCCGAGGGGTGCCTTAGTGTCTGGCACATACTGGGAATTTCATAGATGTTAGTTGAATAAAAAAATAATAATAATCAATAAACTTTTTAGTTTGCCATCCATAGGGAATAATTCACTGGGCAAGCACTGATCAGGTGCCAACTATATACCAGGTACTGTGTCAGGTAAACAAGATAGACGGGTCCCTAAGTTCATGGAGTTTATAATCTCAGATCTTTTTCTGATCATATCTAACACTCCACGGATCCCCACACACTGCAGATCATTCTGTACTTTTATTCACTCAAATATTTATTTGAGCACCTATTATATCCTAGCATTATGCTAAACATATTCTCTCTAATGTCGTCCTCATAAGATTCCTCCAGGGCAGGTAATGCTGGCCCTATTTTACACATAGGGAAGTAGCATTAAGTAACTCTCCCAAATCCACATGTGCCCAGGAGGGAGCGGGGCCAGGATTGCTGCTGAGGTTTGCCTGGCTGAGCATCTGCATCCTGCTTGTCCTGGAGTTCCATGGCCTGGCAAGGAAACGTGTGACCCTTCAGGAGGGAGGGAAGAGCATTCTAGATCAGGTGAACACTGGAGCCAGCATGAGATCTGGGGGTATGGGTGTGTGTGTGTGTTCCATCTGGAGAACTAAGAAGTAGGATAGTGAGAGTGAAGACCAGAAAAGAGTGGGAAAGGCTGATTGCACTTGAATTGCTTTTCTCTGTATCCCTAAACCTTTGTCTTCAGTACTTCTCAGAACTTCTAACCATCTTAACTGCTTTACCTGTGTTTGTAAATGAAAGCTCCCTGAGGTATCCGGATGTGAAGTGGCTTGTCCAGGCTACTGTGGGTCATGGTGAGCCCAGACTAGAATCTAAAGAGCCTAGGTTTGCTTTCCAGGTTATGCTCATTTTTATATTTTAAGATAAAAGTCGGTGATGCTCTCGCTCCTTAGGTGCTATAATCTGAGCAGACAGTGTTCCATTGATGAAGGGGAGGCAACAGCTGTGTTATTCAGGCCTTTGCCTTAAAATCAAGCCCAGACTCTCCTCTTGCCCTGCTCCTACGCTTCTCCAGCTGCCAAAACGTCTCCTTCCCAAGGCCATGCCTTTGGGAGCAAGAAAAAAAGCAAAACAAACAAGAGTAAGTCATTTCAATAAAATAAGAGCTAGTAAATTGTAGATCCAGGCAAAACTATTGTAATCAGAACAACAGACACTCGCTGGCCCTGGGCAGGGAGTGGGGGGACTTCTGTAAAATAATAGCGCTCTCCTCCTCTCCTCTTTTTCTCTCCACTTGGAGTGATGTACTTTTCTGCCCTGATGGTGTTTAAAATCTTGCCAGAGGCAGGAACTCAAAAGGAAAGTATTGCTCCCTATACACCAGGGAAAGTGCCATGGAAGGGATGTAGAATTTTGAGACTTATGTTGGAATTGGCAGCAGGAAAATCTAACTCTCTGGAAATAATGATCCTGGCATTAGGTCACTTGGGCAATTCAACCATCCTGTATGACCTCACGCATATTGCCTCAGCCTCTTTTCTCCCCAACTTGGAGCCACAAGAAGAATGGTTTATTCATTTACTCAAGATTCAATGGATCCTTACAACCTACAGGGACATTGAAGAGCTACAAAGTGAAAACCCATCTCTCTGAGATGATAGTGCAGGAGAAAAACCGGATGTGTGCAGGGGTCACTATGAGACCACGTGCGTGGTGCTCTGGGACGATCTTCTCTTGCCTTCTGCCATGCTGCTCTCTGCCCAGAGTCCAGGACTGAAGTCTCATTGGCAAAGCTCCCCTCTGCAAGCACTAAACGGCGTCATTAGGGTGTCCTTGTGCCTTCCTTGGTCTGTCAAGGGGCAAGTTTCACCCCCTTAGCACCTTATTTAGATAGTAACAGCCTGTGAAATCTGGGCCTGCATCCTCTGTCCTGTTGGATTGTGGAGGAAGGCAGAATAGGCTCCCAAGATGGGAAACTGGCCCCAGTAAACTGTGAGCTGGAGACGACACAGAGTGAATTTTCTGGATCTGGACTAATCACTTATTTTTTCTGCCCTACCCACATCCCAAAAGCCATAACGAGCATCATCTTTTCCCTACTCATGCTCAATGCTAGGGATGCTGACTGTTCTCCCACGTCAAAGTCCGGGCAAGAGATTTGATAATGACCCACACACATTCCTGGTGTGTCTACCTGAAATGTCCTCTGCTTTCTTTCACCGCTTGTGAGCGTTAAGGCAGACCTCAGAGACAGGGCTGGTTTGGCTCCAGACCATCACAATAAAGCAAATCTTGCAATAGAGCAAGTCACACAAATTTTATGGTTTCCCAATATATAAAAAAAAAAGTTACGTTTACCCTGTACTGGAGTCTGAGTGTGCAATAGCGTTATGTTTTGTTTTTGTTTTTGTTTTTAAAAAGGTCATATCATAATCAAAATATATTTTATTGCTAAAAACTACTAACCATCATCTGAACGTGTTGGAAAGTGGTGCTGAGAGACGCTCGATACAGGGTTGCCACAAACCTTCGCTGTGTAAAAAACACAGTGCCTGCAAAGCACAATAAAGCGAAGCACAGTAAAGCGAGGTACACCTGCATTGCTTCTCTTTGCCAGATGAGGAAACCGGGACCCTGCGGTATTGATTTACCCAAAGACAGAGCTAGTCTGAGGAGAAGCCTGCCTTGGCTGAGGTCTTCCAAATCTCAGTCCACTGCATCTTCTGCTCTTAAATGCTGCCTCCTGCTCCATCCAGCTTTCATTTTCTCCCCCAGTTCTCTTCACTGCCATTTCATCCTGGTATTGGATCATGAAGTCCTAAGAATGTAGAAAACCGTTCATTTTATTCCAGCAATTCTACTTTTAGATATTACCCAAGAGAAAACATATGAGAGCTGTCCTCAAAAAAGGCTTGTACATAATTTTTTTCCATCTTCACTCATAATAATCGAAAACTGAAAATGGCCCAGGTCTCCACTAACAGATCACTAGGCAATCTGTGGTAAGAGTATGCAGTGGATTATTCCACAGCAATAAAAAGGAACAAATTACTGATTCATGTGGATGGATCTCACACACATTATGCTGCCTGAAAGAAGCCAAACACTTACTGTATGGTTTTGCTTATATGAAGTTCTAGAACACGCAAAACTAGAAATAAGATTAGTGTCATTTGCAGGGGCTACAAGGATGGGGGATGGAAAGCTTATGAGGGCAGGAAAGGATTAACTGGGAAGGGGCACGAGGAAACATTTTGAGATGATGAAAATGTTCCATATGTTGATGATGGTGGGGATTACAGGGTGTATACATTGGTTAGAACTGATCAGTCTGTATATTTAAGGCCTGCCCACTTCAGTATTGTAAGTTATAGCTAAATTCTAAAAATAGGGGGCAAAAGGTAGTACACGACTTGCAAATCTTTACACAGAAGTAATAAAGTAAGCAAAAGTTATTTTTCTATGTCTCAATCTCACATCTCTGTGCTCTTTATGATTTCACATGACAAAAGTTCCAGAGACTGTTTCTAAGCACATATGAGGGTTGTCTGCAAAGAATCCAGCCATAAATGCCTCTATTTTTCTTATTACATGGCTGGATACTTTGCAGACAGCCCTCATACTTCCACATAAACGGGCTGACACTGTCCCCTGGTCTGTGACCTGCTCCATGAGAACACTAGAGCTAAGGGGAGACTTTTCGTGAGATAAGCAACCGGCTTGAAGTGGCTATTTCTGAGTGCTAGCAATTTCCTAATTTCATGTTAAATATTAATTGTTTCCCCATGTTAGACTGCTCAGAAAGATTTTTATGGATGCCGCTAAGAGGTAAAGAAATAATTTGGTGATATCGGATTTTTCTAAATGCGTTTTCTTTTAAGGGAGCTACACCTTCTCACCCACCTCAACCCCGGTTTCTTCTCTTTGTCGCTGCCTCTCTCTTTTCTTAGCATCTAAGGGGACGCTGTTTAATCCCCAGTTGACTTTTTTTTCCCCATTTAAACTATGCCAAACACTTTCATGGGCCTGAGTCCCACTGAGAAAGTGCTGATCTCTAATAGGCTAGAAGATCAATGGTTCCCCAAGAATGAAGACCCTTCCTGAAGGTCTACACACACTAAAGGAGTGCCCTAGGACGCTTGTGATATCTATTAGGGAGAAAGTACATGAAAAGAAAAAGCTACTATTAATGAAATGTAATGTCTTTAATTGGATTTGCATTTATTAATTATAACAGTGCCTACCCTCATTAAACTATTACGAAAATAGTAATAGCCACTACTATTTGTTGTGTATTTATTAAATACCAAGTACTTTGCTAAGTGTTCTACATGCATTGTCTACAATTCACCCCACCATCCTATAGGGTAGAAACCTTTATCATCCCCATTCTACAGATGAGGAAACAGGCTCAGAGAGGTTAAGTAACTGGCCCAAGCTCACATAGGTGGGCAGTAGTGGCCTGAGAATTCAAGTCTGACAGGAGTGAAGGGTTTAATGCCACCTGATCCTGCCTCTTTTATTTACTTATTCTGAGGACAACATGTGGCATGCCTATGACTTCTCCAACCCCCCTGCTTAAAGTCAGGGTCTCCTAGGAACCTGGAACCACCAGGAGGACTTCACAGGCTATTTGGGGAACCAGCATAGATGCAGGGCAGTCAGCCTGGAACTGAGCTTCAACTTGTTCACTAGCATAGGAGCCGCCTAAATCCAGCCTCATTCTTGCAGCCTCCCTCCACCCACTGAACTCCTGGTGCTTTGAGTTTGCCTGTCTAGTCTGGCTTGTGTTCCCAGAGGCTGGACGGGTTAACAGTTGAGAACCTGTTTGCAGACCATTAGAAACAATAATCACCTTGCCCAGTAACCTGATCTACCTCAAAAGAAGGGTCTTGATTTTAGCAAACAGTTTAAGTGGCCTCTGTGTAAAGTGGAGGGGTGGAGCTGAGCTGATTGCATTTCTTCTGGGCAGTTGGAATGCGTGTGGTAATTAAGCCAGGCCCAAGGGCCAATTCCTGGGCCTAGGGGTTCTGAACTCACACACTTCTGGCTGTTTCTTCCCCTGGAATTCTGAAACTGGCTTCCCTTGTAGGTAGAGATCTGATACAAGCCCCTATATCTCTGCTTTTTCTACCCAGCCTGGGGGAGCCAGGAACTCTTTAGTGGACGTTCACTTGACCTACTAGGACATTCATGAAATCTTGACTGTGTGCTCCAAATGCACTGTCTTCTTTCATCCTTCCCACTAGGCATTATTGCTGTTATGCCATCCATTTCACAGGTGAGAAAAGTGAGGCTCAGAGACAGCCGTGTGCAGGAGCTGGCGCTGAGTGTAAAACTTTCAGGAATTCGGCTAGCTAGCGGTTAAATTAAAAATTGGATGACTAGTACTGAAAATGAAATGGCCTAAGCTGAGAATTAAATAATTATATTAAAAACAGAGGTAATAAATACTCAAAATTCCTCATGTTCTAATGACTTTGCATGTCACTGGTGTCTGTGTTTCAGAGGTTACTTATTTCTGTCGTGTCTGTTTGGTGGCAATACTGTGCACGGCCACACTTGTCTTCCCAGCTCTCCATTTGGTGGCATTATGTTGGTGGTTTGAAATCTGTGATGGTGGGAATGTTTACACCACAGAAACTGACAAATGTGCAAATCAGGGCTTGTATTTTTTCCCCCCAGAGAGCTGATTGTTAAACATTTACCAGAACGCCTGTGCTGAGAGGGGTTAACTCACTTGCCAAGGTCACAAGGCTGGTAGGGCCAAGTGTGCAGCTGGACTCGGTCCGGGGAGCTTGCCACTAGGCTGTTCTACCTCTTAAAAAACAGTAAAGGTTCTTTAACAAGTGAATTGCAAGGAAATAAAAGAGGTGAAGAAGGGTGAAAGATTTAAGGACACTTAAAGACACATGACATGATTACAATATGTACACCTTATTTGGGTTCTGATTAAAATAAACTGTAAGAAAATTAGGGCATTTATGAGGCATTTGGAATTTTTATTTTATTGGATTTTTTGACACAGAGACAGAAACAGAGCGAGAGAGAGAGAGAGAGAGAGAGAGAGAGAGAGAGAGAGAGAGAGAAGGGGGAGGGCCCAAAGCAGTCTCCATAGCTGCACGTCATCAGTTTTTGACATAGTTTCATTCCACACAGGTGGGCAGGGGCCTCCATCATGGGAGGCACGCCCCATGAGCTGGGGGCCTTACCGGGGGCCTCCCACATAGGAATCTCGCACTGGTGAAAACTGAACAGAGGGCCACACCCCAGTTCAACATATGGGTCCACACAGGCCAGGGCCAGGATTCGATCCTAGGACTCTGGGGCTGCAAAGTGAGCACTTAACCCACTGAGCTATCCTGTCTTCCCTGAATTTGGAAATTGGAGCACGTGCTAGATATCTGATGACATAAATAAATTACTGGTTTTTAGATGTAATAATGGTATTATCTTTTAGAGCTCTGGCTCTTTCAGATGAACTGATACAATGGCAGAGATTGGATTTAAAATACCGGAAGGAGATGAATGAGTGGGTTCAGAGATCAGCAGTTCTGAGTGTGATTGCCTGATCAGTCAGCATCACCTGCAAACTAGAAAATGAAAATTAAGTTCCACCTCAAACTGAGTCAGAAATTCTGAGGGGAGAGCCCATTCATCTGTGCACACTCAGGTCTGAGAACCGGGGGTTTAGTTAAAACAAGATTCACCATGAGTAGGTTGCTGAGGCTAAGAAGTACCTTTAAATGGGGTAAAGCAGTTCATAGGTATGTTTGACATCCTCTCTAATAAACAGTTAACAAAATAATTGTGGAAAAGGGGAGTATAATCGGATGGTTGGTGTGGGGGGTCATAGCAGGATAGCCTCTGGCTCTAGAACCAGATAGATGGATTCTCTTGAATGTCATTCATGACACTATATTGGTGTACACATCTTTATTGTTTTTCAAATTAAAAAAGCCAGGCTCATGGCTGCATTATCAAAGCTTTCACAGGCAGCTCCTCCCCCTCTGGGCCAACCCCACTTCCTCAGGTTTCTCTGATCAACTCTACCCCTTCATTTGAGACCCTGGTTTTAATAAGGTTTGATCCTGGAACCTCAGGTCTCTGGGAGAAGCCACGATTTCCATTTTCATTTCCAACTAAAGCTGTGGGACTTTAAAATAGCCACCCACTAGACCTGCTTTATCAGCCACAGACGTGACGCAATTAATTAACTTCAGAAGCCTCTCTGCCACACTAGCTGCGTAACTTCGAGCCCATTGTAGTTCTGGTTTACTTAGCAGATAGGGCCTAAGAGCCTGTAACTATTTACCTCCCTCTGGAGGGGCTGCCCTGGGCAGACAAATTCATTAGCTGGTATTTGCAGAGCAGCAGGACACCAAAAAAAGCATTAGGTAAGTTTTTACTTTTGTTTATTTATATATATATATACTTTTTTTTGTTTGTTTTTTGTTTGTTTAAAAGGCACTGAGAAAGGGCCCCTTTGTTTTTGCCTGAACTCATATCCACGTTATGTTGGGCTGTCCAGCCGTCCGTTTGCCTCCCTCTATGTTCTCCAGCCTCCTGTTCTCCTGCCTTTTTTTTTTCTCTCTCTCATTTCCGCTATTTCTCCCAACAGGAAAACTCTTTGGGTTTTTATCCCAGAGGATGGAAAAGGTCTGTCTGCCCATCCGACGGGATATTTAAGGATTCTTAGCCTTTTGAGTTTAAATGCCAAACTTTTCGAAGTCCTCCGCCTGCCTTGTAGTCTCCCACCCTCTCCAGGAAGTCTTCCCCACACCTTCCTTCCCCACTTCTCTCCACTCCCATCCCTCTTAAAAACAATCCTATTGAGTTGTCAAGAAATAATAAGGTGGGGAAGCTGGATGGCTCAGCGGGTTAAGTGCTCACTTTGCAGCCCCGGGACCAAAGATCAAATCCTGGCCCCGGCCTGTACAGACCCATATGCTGAACTGGGATGTGCTTCCCATGTGGGAGGCCTCCAGTTCAGTTCTCGCTCCCCACCTGGTTCAGCCCCCAGCCTCCCATGTGGGAGGCTCCTGGCCCAGTTCCTGCCCTGTGCAGCCCCTGCCCACCTGTGTGGAATGAAACCATGTCGAAAACCAATGATGTGCAACTATGGAGACTGCTCTGGGCCCTCCCCCTTCTCTCTGTCTCTCTCTGTCAAAAACAATAAATCTTAAAAAATAGTAATAATAATAATAAGGGCATCTTTTCTAGAAATGGCACTTCCCAAAACTCTGGAGAAGGGAGAAGAAAAAGTTGTCATTTTCTTGTGGAGAAGGAAGGGAAAGTGGAGTAGTAAAAAAGATTTGGGGGCTGGAGAAGGGGCAGAGAACGTTTGAACTCGGCCTCATCAATCCCAGAACAGGATTTTTTAAGTGCCCTCGTACAGCACTGGAGGTCAAACAGATTTTTTGAGTCCACACTTCAAGCCAACAGAATCACAATTTCTAGGGATGGATTCTGGGAATCTGTATTTTTAGCAAGACCCTTAGATTGTTTGGATGTCCACTGAAGTCTGAGAACCATGGATCCGGTGGGCAAGGCCCAGGGTCCTATGTATTAAATGCCTCCTAAATGCCAGGTGCTGTGCAAGAGAGAGAAATAGCTTTGGCTTTGGTTTTTGAAAGGCCTAACTTCCAGGTATCCTTTTAAAGAAATGAAACTTCATGATTTTATATTAATGGTATTTATTGGATGTCTGTTGTGTGCCGGAAGATGTTTTAAAATCCTTACACATCTCAGCGCCACCCAAATCTGTATCTTGTTATACCCATTTTGCAGATGAGAAAACTGAGGCTTAGAGAGGTTAAACAGTTTGCCTACATTACACCAATAAAATGTGGTGTCATTATATTTAGATTTTATACTTCTGGCCCAAGGCTAAGTTGCTATCTCCCAGCCTCTCCAAGTAGCACTGTGGTGACCACATCTTCCACATGAAAAACTGAAGCTTATGCTCTCACAGGTATGCTTTTATTTTGACAGTCAAAAATTTATAATATTTGCAGTCTCATTGGTTTCTTTATCCTCTGGGCCTGTATTAGCCCGTTTTTCACTTTTAGGATGTTTTCAAAGTCAGATATGGCCATCCTAGGCCTGGTTTGCCAAATCCATGAGGCAGGAAACCCCAGGCTTCCTCCCCTGGTATTGGTGATTTATGGATCTATTTTTAAATTACTCAATTGTAAAGATAAATCAGAAGTTCCCATTTACCCCTCATTCTCCTCTTTAGAAGTAACTTTTGTGAGTAGTTGGGATATTTTCTTGGAGACATTTCAAATCTATGCTTTTACGTGTATGATATGCTCCCCGCACTTTTTTTTAAGATTTATTTTATTGTTTTTGACAGAGAGAGGCAGAGACAGAGAGAAGGGGGAGGGCCCAGAGCAGTCTCCATAGTTGTACATCATCAGTTTTCGACGTAGTTTCATTCCACACAGGTGGGAGGGGGTTGTGCAGGGCAGGAACAGGGCTGGAGGCCTCCTGCATGGGAGGCACATCCCAGTTCAGCACATGGGTCCACACAGGCTGGGGCTGGGATTCAATTCTTGATCCCCGGGGCTACAAAGTGAGCGCTCAACCCACTGAGCCATCCCACTCCCCCCCCCCACCTTTCTTCCTTAACATAAATGGAAAACTATTGATTTCAACCTTTTTACATAGTAATTTATCTTAGACCTCTTTCTGTGTCTATCTTGTTGTTTCTTTCCCCTTGCATTTTTTAATAATAAAGTTTCACTGAAGTTCAGTGATGAAAGGGAAAGGAAGAATATTCCTTAAGCGTAATTAAAAGTAAAAGTAAGATAATAGTTTGATAGTTATTTTAGAGTCTAAGTTTTGAAATACTGTTTTTATTGTGGCAAAATATTCATAACATAAAATTGACCATTCTAACCCTTTTAAAGTATACAGTTCAATGACATTAAGTACATTAACATTTTGCAACAATTGCAAACATCCATCTTCTGAACTTTTTTATTTTCCCCAATCAAATGCTGCACCCCTAAAATACCAACTCCCCGTTTCGCCTTCCTCCAGCCCCTGCTAACTATTCTACTTTCTGTGTCTGAGCTTCACTACTCTAGATAATCTCATATACCAGGAATCATATAGTGTTCGTCCTCTTTTGTCCAGCTTATTTCACTCAGCATAATGTCTTTAGCATTCATCCATGTTGTAGCACGTGTCAGAATTTCTTTCCATTTAAAGGATGAAGAATAGTTCATTGCATGTATATATCAATTTTGTTTATCCAGTCATCTGTTGATATAACCTAGGGTTGTTTCCACCTTCTGACTATTATGAATAATGCTGCTACAAAAATGGGTGTGCAAATTTGTTTGTGTTCTGCTTTCAGTTCTTTTGGATATATACCCAGAAGTAGAATTGCTGGATCATATAATAATTCTATGTTAATGCATTTTTTTTAACTACTGCATAACATTCCATTGTCTCTTTCATATGTTTATTGGCAATTTAAAAGTTTTCTCTTCTGTGAGTTGCCCATTGTCAGATACAATTTTTAAATGGGATCTTAGACAATCTGTACATAATCTGGATGTTCTTTTTTAAATCTGTTAAATATATGGCAAACTATACACATTTAAAAGTAAGTTCCTACATCATTCCTAATCCAAGTGCTTGTTATAATCTTCTTGATTATTTAAGGACTAGTTAATGATGACAATTTTTATGCTAAAAATGGAGTGCACACACAGATAGCCATCTGTATGCAGCACGGGGCTTGCCTCTTAGTAGGCGCTCTGTAAACATTTGCTACATGCCCAAGTTACTTTTGGACAGTACATGGTTTCATCCATGTTTCCTCTTTAGGATTTACTGGGATGGGTCAGATCCAGAAACTAATTAAATTCCTCATGATACCTCACGGCACAATTTTCCTTCAGTTTAACCTGTTCTACCAGTCTCAGAAGAAAAAACAAAATGAAGCCAAATTGCTATGAAAATAATAGATAATTTAAGTTTCTGCTATTTGAAAAGCACTGCTGGGGAACTGTACTGCAAGGGACTTTGTCAAAATGAGACTAGTTAGTGATTAAACAATCTATAGATTAGGAAAAAAAGAGTGGAAAAGGGACAGTGATTCTTAAGTCAGTCTTCCTATTTCTTCTCCAGGAAAGAAAATATCAATAGTAATAGCTACCACTGATCGGCTTAATATGTACCAGATAATTTGCTGAACGCTGTACATATGTTATTTAATCTCATTTAATCTTCATAATCACCCTGCAAGGGAACTATTATCATCCTCGTTTGACAGATGTGGAGGGCCTGGGAAGGGTCAGTCAGTCACTGGCTCAAGGTCACACAGCTCATGATAAATAGTAGACTTGGGAATTCACCCCTGTCCCTTTGGTGGAAGGCACTGAAATCTTCCTGATGCTTATTCTATTCTCTATTCATGGTACCCCAACACTGGGTCAGGGTTACTAACAGAAACCAAGGCCAGGAGTGGGTGACTTTGCCTGTGTATGTAACAGAAAGGGAACACAAAGGAAATCATGGGGTTTTGCTCGGTGCCCCATGTCTGAGTATGGGGACACAGGCTGACGTGAATGTGTGTCCTTGAACTTCAGAATCCCACAGCTTCACTGGCCTAGTCCCTTCTCTTACCAGCACTTCTTCCCTGAGGGGCTGCTGGTCCCTAGGACTGGAGGAGCCTCACCAGGCTGGTGTGACAGCTCCAGTTTGCCCTCCCTTGGGAATGGCTCTGATCATCTCCGTGACTCCATCCCGACTGTAGCCTACAGAGAATTATGCCTTCTCCCACTCTGACCATGCAGGGGGTTTGCAACTCATAACTGAATACAGACCTCTATTAGTTCTTGCACTGCTCTCTCAACTTTGCTCCTTGTCACAGCCGACAAGTAGTGACGCCTCTCTGAGGCCAAAGGCCTGGGTTACGTTTCTTTTGTACACAACTCCTTTTAAATACAGCACTAGACCCAAATATTGACTGATACAGTGTATTCACGAGGCTTATCTGGAAGGTATCCAGCCACGTGCTATGAAAAACAGAGGCATTTATTAAAGAAGATACAAGAAATACTGTACATAGGACAATGATGCCTCAGTCCCGTTCAAAGTAGCCACCTTTGTTGACTGGAGATCATACACGTTCCTCATTCTCAGGTGTTCTGCTTGCTGCTGGTCTTCCAGAGCGTGGATCACTTTCAACAGATTCTCAACCATCTTTGAAGCATTTGTGCCACGCTTTTATTTGCACAGCTCTGAAGGCATCATCCCCGAAAGCCTTATGAGTCATCCAAATAGTTTCCACTGAGGAATGCTCAAGCTTAACATGAAGTTTGATGCAAATTCATTGCTCTGCTCACTCAATTATTTTAAATGCAATGGCTTACCCAATACACATTTTCACGCAACAGCGTCTAGCGCCCCCACTAACTGGTACAGTGAAATCGTCGTTGCTCACACATGCACATTCCAGGCCACTCACCTTGGCTGCCGGGTTACATCGATGTTGCGCAAACTAGTCTTGTTATGTTGACAATTGCTGGGTTTTTTCCGGACAGTCTTCGTATACTGGACAACCATTTCAGGGCCTCTGTAACCCAAGAGTCGGCTGAGAATAAATAATAGTGTGAACAACGGTTCTCAGAGCAGACAAGAAATCTTGGGTAGGACCTCTTGACTGAATTTTGTGATTCTGGAAGGAATGCTGTGTACCTGTTTTTAAATGCAACCAGCAGAACTTGAAGGGAAAAACCCCTCTGTCTCATTTCCTTCGTTCTCAGCCTTTGTTCTGTCTTAGATGTAGCTACTTTGCTAGAATTTCCTGCTCTTGGCCTGTGAAAACAGGGAGCACCCCTAGGGAACTTGAATGCTGCAGTAGTCGGGGGTGATACAAGTGAAGGTGAGGGGAAAAACCCACCTTCTTCATGGGGGGCCTGAAAAAATTAATCTGTCCTTTTGATGATAAAATAATTTAAAATAGCATTTGGAATTATAATTCAATTCCTAAAGAGATTTTTCTCTTTTCTGCAAGTTTGTGGATCATTTTAAGTACAAAGGCGCTGAGAGCTCATTCTTCTGTGATTTGCATAAGCTGTCCTGATTCTTGACCACCTAGATTTGTTGTGATGTCTACTCACCCAGCTGTTCTCATCTTTGAAATTGTCCCCAGATGATCTATAGTTACCTGTATCAGTTACAGAAGTCCTCATTGAAAGAAACAATGCACCTTGAAAACGGAATCCTCTTCCTCTCCCTCTCTGCTTAAAGTCCTTAACAGCCCGTGTCTGGATGACCCTCACTGGTGTCATGCCCAGAACTATGATCCTGGCCGTGCAGGCCCTGGGAGAGCCATAATTAACGTTAAAAGGAATCCTTTGACAACACTGGAGGAAAGGAATGCAGGCTAGTCTTATTGTCCTTGGTAACCATTATAGAAACACTTGACTCCAACAGGTTATTTCCCTCCCAGGTGTGGAAGGCTCTTTTCTTCTTCTTTCATTTCACAGGTAAAAAAACCAAGAGTGTCTATACCAGGGAGTCCCAAACTGTGGTTGTCAGCAGAATGTGTATAGAGAGAGGTTGCTGGTTTCAATCAAAGAAGACAGAAAAGACTGTTTTCCCTTTAATTGAAAATCTTTCTCCACAGGAGGTGCTCAGAGGCTTGTGCTTTGCATGGAAGTCTTTCTGAAGCAATGGGGGTTTGGGAGTAGACTTGCTCCCCGGCCCTGGCCAAGCAGCGGTAATCATAGAAGACTGTGCTGTCCAATGTGGGAGCTTCAAGCCACACGTGGCTATGTAAATTAAAATGAAATTAAAAGTTCAGTTCCTTGGTTGCATTAGCTACGTTTCCAGTGCTCATTAGCATCTGTGGCTGGTGGCTCGTCTGCTGGGCAGCGAGCACAGCTATACAGGATACTTCTGTCCTCACAGAAAGTTCTATTGGACAGCGTTACGTTAAGTCCTACCGCTCAACAGAGGCCATTTACTGGTCCCTCACAGTGGTGACCTGCACTATGGCCCTGAGGGACCCAAGGGAGGCTAGAGTGAGGATACACACTCGCAATAAATCTGCACACTTCACATGGGTATGGTCATTGGAGTGAAAACTTGATACTTTTGATAAACACTTATTTCCTAAATAGAGTATTTGATTCAATGTCAGACTAGCATTAGAAATCCTAATACTGTGCAAGATACAATTTCTGCTGTGCTGGAGGTCATAACCTGTAAGTTGAGGCAGAAAATAAAAAGCTGTGATCAGCTGAGAAGAGGACATTTGCAAAGGGGCGATACATTATTTGAACAGGGGAGTCAGGGGAAATTCTCAGAGAAGGGTATACGAGAGCTGTCCGGACACCACCCAGCCCTGTAACTGTTCTCCTTACATTGACCATGGCTGGATGTTTTCCAGACAGCCCTCGAATATAAGCAAAGTTTTAATGGGTGATGAGAAGCTTAGCAAATAGACAAGGAGAATGTTCAAAATAGAAGGAACTACAAAAACCTTGGGAGTTTGGTGTTAGAGGAATGTGAAGTGGCAGGAGGGAGGGAGGCAGGACTGGCCCCCACATTTTGGGGGTCCCATTGCCTCAAGCATAGAAGCCTGTGTACTTGTATAGGTCACACTCCCACAGGCCATCCTGGTGGCAAGAGAGGAAATAAAGAGAAAGGGAGGACCGTGTTATTCAGGGCTTTCCGGTCATGCTTTGGAGCTTGGGCTGTGAAGGTGAGAGAGACCTGGGAGATTTTCAAGCGGGGGTGAGCCCAGATCAGGCTTTCACTGGACAAAGACCATGGTGGAGACAGCACTGAAGGGCTTGGCAGGACATGGCCTCTGGCGAGAGAGGCTTGAGGACAGAAGTGACAATGGGACAGGACTGAAAGATAAGTAGGTGGTGAACTTGATAACAGGACACTGACACTGATTGGACAGCGTGTGGGGAGTGGATGTGAACTCTAGGACTCAAGACTCACTTGCTGTGGACCAGGCTGGGCTGTCCCCCACTGCAATCTCTTATGCCTCCTCCGTTTCAGGTTCTGAAGGCTTGGGGTTCCCATTACCCCTCCCAGAGCAAAAGGCTGTGGGTGGCGGGAGAGTGGGAAGTGCCGTTGTACCAGCTCCTTGACAACAATCAGAACCTCCCTCCCTCTGTTTCCTGCGCCCCGCGGATGGTTTCCCTAATCCAAGTCTGGAAGCAACTCACTCCCCCTGTCTGCTCCAGCCCTAGAAGCACTGCCTTCCCAGGAAGCCCGTCAGCCTTGTTTCAGTGTACCGGTAGCTCCCTGGATTTGCATTTCCTGGCTTGGGTATTTGTGACATTCTGTTTTCAGAGGGTCTCACTTTTCATTTCCTGACTGAATCAGGATGTGTCCTTTTTTGGGGGGGTGGGGGGATGTTGTTGGGGTGAGAGAGCCAGTGTGACAAGGCAATTCACCAAGAGCTCTGAACAATCCCATGACACAGCAGGGAGGGAATAAAGAAGAAATGACCAGGATGGTGGAGGGCACGTCCTGGATCCCTGCTGACCAGCAGGCTGCAGGGAAAGAAGCCAGTGTGTATTCGGTGCTGGGCTGGGGAGCACCAGGACACCTCCTTTTACATTGGACGGCTCTTCTCATCCTCATACAATGCCCGAAAGGAAGCACAGTGACCCCCCCTTTCCCTTATTTTCCTAAGGTCTCCAGAGACCTGTCTGTTGTCACTTGCTGGCAGGATGCGGATCAGAACTCAGGTCTTCACATTCCCGGGTGCTCTGCCCATTCATCTCAAAGGCTGGAGACAGGAAGGAATGGGATTTTTTTTTTTTTAAAGATTTATTTTTATTGTTTTTGACAGAGAGAGAGAGAGACAGAGAAAGAGACACAGAGAGAGATACAGAGAAGGGGGAGGGCCCAGAACAGTCTCCATAGTTGCACATCATTGGTTTTTCCACATAGTTTCATTCCACAGGTGGGAGTGGGGCTGCACAGGGCAGGAACTGGGCCGGGGTCTCACCCTGGCAAGAACTGAACTGGGGGAACTCCCCAGCCCAGCATACGGGTCCGCACGGGCCGGGGCTGGAATTCGATCCTCGGTCCCCGGAGCTGCAAAGTGAGCGCTTAACCCACTGAGCCATCCCGGCTTCCCGGGAATGGGAATTTTTTTGTTGGTTGCTTTGAAGTCTTGTCGGTTGCTTGAGTTCCAGTTAGTGGAGAGTCTACTTAATATATATCCAGCATCCAACAATGCCCATGGGTGACATTCTACTGAGAGTCTACTGTACTTCACAGTGAGACAGTCCTGGGTAAATTCTGTCTTGTTTCTAAAATGGAGGGTGCTTTTATTTCAACCTTGTATGGAACGATATCTCCATGAGCTTATTTGTAAAAAGAAAAAAAAAAGAAGAGCCTGATCTAACCAGGAAGAGGGAAAAGGGGAGGCAGACTGAATGCATTTGAAGGGAAATAAAAAACACAAGTAACAGAGTGAAGTAGGTACAAGTTATGAATTGACTGCTTTGGGCTAGATTGTTATAAGAGAAAAATTAAAAACAACAACACACATATATCTTTGTTTGGTGGCTAAGTCTGACTTGGTGAGTCTTCGCACTTTTCTTGAAACTGGAGTGTGGTGGCGGCCAGGTGGGTGAAGGAGAGAGAGAGTGAACTTGACCAGGGAGAACAGCCTAGCGTCAGGGCAGCGTCTTGTCCCAGACCATGTGCCTGTGCTGTGAGCTCGAACAAGCAAGGCACCTACCTGATCATTTCAGGCATCAGTGAGGAGGGAGAGAGGGAGGGAAAAGCACCAGCCCAAGAGCTACCTGACAAATGCTCTGGCTGAATACCAGCTCAGAAGCCACACTGCTTGTTTGAGGTCTGTCTTGCGTTTAAACTGGAATATTAATTTTACAAGCAGAAAATGCTTCCATGACATAAAAAATTTGCTGACAGAAAAAAAAAAAAATCCACAACCTGTTGGCTGGGCCTCTGGGGGCATCTTCCGGGCTGTAAAAAGGTCTAGGTGGCTTGAAAAGTACTTGAAACGAACAAAACAGTGACTCTAAAATGCACCCATATGTCACGTTAATACAGAAAAATACCCTCTGCAATTAGTTACAAGCTTTAGAGAATAAAATCTAATTTACCTGTCAAAGAAAAAGGCTGACCGCCCCCCACCCCAGATTGCTGGGGGGCGGGGGACTTGGCTGACAGACCCTGACCTTTCTCCTCCCAACCTCTTTATTTGTGAAAACTAAAAAAAAAAAAAAATAGAAAAGTTGGAAAAACCCTCTAAAGACACCCAGTGTTCCAAGCACAATCAGAGCACTAATTACTGTTAAGCTGGAGCCTGTTTTGTGTTCCGAGGGGGGCTTCAGTGTGTAGCAACCACTTGGGTCTTTTCATGAGTCCGGGCTAAGTCCTGAATAGCAGATTTTTTTCTCTTCTTTTCAACATTTGCCGTCTGCCTTTATTTTCCTTCATCTTCATCTTCACCTTTTTTTTTTCTTTTCTTTCTCTCTCTTGTTTTCTTTTTGCTTTTCTGATAGCATTTTTTTCTTCTGGCGTTGTGTTTTAAGTCTCTAAATGAAACTTGACTGCCCCCACGGCCGGCTGGAGAAGTACAAAGGCTCCCCATTCCACTGGCTACAGTAACGCCATTGTGTATCCTAACAATGCACTAATTGGCGGTGACAATTGTGGAGTTGGGAGGAGGGTGGGGGGCGCTCTTTTCCAATCAGCGGGCCACCGAAATAAAAGGAGAGGAGGAAAAGGAGGAGGAAGATGGGAGGCCCAGGTTTCTGGGGCGGGGGTGGGGTAGACCCACAGAGGGGGTGCAGGACTGGGGTTTGTGCTGGACTTTCAAAATTAATGATAAAATGGAGAAAACAGTTATTGGGGTGGAGGGGGGATGTGAACTTTGCTGTGGAGAACATCAGGGTCCTGGTGGTGAGCATGAGAGGGAGCCAAGGCGAGGTGTGGGTGAGCCCCGCTCCAGGCCGGCTGTGTGGGAAGGGAAACCGGAGGGAGCCAACTTCCAGGGCCAACATTCCACGTTTCTGCAAACAGAGGGGAAGTGGGAGAGGCTGACGAGAAAAGGCCCTGAGGAAAACTCCCACTTGCCCACCCAACAGGATGGTGGAGAGGAGGGCGCTGAGTTGGTGTATGGCGAATCCCCATTTCAACCGCATTTCTCAGCGAGGCGGGGAGGAAGCCATTTGTTTTGTGGAGCATGAGACCTTCACAAAGTCCGGGAGCTCCAGCAGGTGA
The DNA here is from genome assembly GCA_004027555.1 of Craseonycteris thonglongyai. Taxonomy (NCBI): domain Eukaryota; kingdom Metazoa; phylum Chordata; class Mammalia; order Chiroptera; family Craseonycteridae; genus Craseonycteris; species Craseonycteris thonglongyai. Next base: position 5,882 of record PVKE010002527.1, on the reverse strand, counting down.
CTCTGACCTTTAAAATGGCCTCAAAGGGGACTTGGTCAGAATAATGGACAAGAACAACATGATAGCCAAATAATGCCTCTAGGGCTCTCAGGGCCACTGGAGGATGCCCAGGAAACCCCAGAATGTCACCTGGAACCTGCAGGGGCCTCAGAGATAACAGGAGCCAGCCTAAATCCCTCTTTACATGGAATGACCCACGTTCCCAGACCAGCTTCAAAGGTGCCCTCTCCTTGGAAGCTTTTCCTGGCCAGGTGGGAGTGACCCACACCTTCTTTTATGCCCTAGTTGTGCGCCCTGAAAATAACAAGACCTGACATCTACTGCTCCCTTCCTCTGGGCCAGGCCTGGAGCTCAGTTCTGGGTAGGCATTATTTCACTGAAATCTCATGACAGCCCCATAGCCTAATGATCATTACTATGCCTACAGAGAAGGCAATGGGAAAACAGGCCTAAACTGGGATTTGCTTTGTGATGTTTTGTTGGGTTTTTTTTTAAGTAAAAACAAACAAACAGGAGTAGGTGAAACAAACCAGGCAAAATCTAATAATCGTCATTGGAAACCCCCTGCGATGGGCAGTGGGAGTTGACCGTTTGGATGCCAGGTGGACTGGTTTGGGGCAGTTTGGGCTGAGTCTGTGTTGGATCACGTGTTGACACATGTTCTCCACAGGCATCGGCACTTGGCAAGCTGTCAGCCGGTGCCTGCCCTCAACCTTACCCCCTTCAGCTGGTGTGGAATTGAATGTGCATGAGTGGGGTTTGCTTCTTGAGACATCTGTCATCAGGCATCTCCTCTGGGCACTGGGGCTGCCACTGGTTTCTTCCTCAGTTGCTTCACTCCTGGGCGGCAGTGAGAAAGCCATTTGGAGAGGTTGACCCAGTTTAGGATTCAAATTTACTTCTCTGCCTGTGCAATTGGAATTTATTTCCTCTGCAAAAGGCTTGAATCTCTGAGCAAAATACCTCTGGCTGGGCTTGGGCATTGCGTGAGGCGATCGTAATGGAGAAAGCTTCTGGTTTATTTTCATAATAGCGTGCACCTTGTGCTATCCTCGGAACCAGACGTTATTAAGACCGTGTCATCACAATACAGCATGGAAGCTCAGGCAATTTGGATGTCCTCGGGCCCAAAATTAATATGTGCTTTGTATAGTCTTGTAATTTGGAAGGCAATTTTCTGTAACACAGGGAGAGATGTTCCTTTATGCGTTTGAGATAATTTAGCTCAATGTTCATGTGAAAAAATTACTGTGCTAATAGCAGCTCTTCAGCTTCAGAACAACGGATCTGACCGGGAGAACACGCAAGCCCCTGAAAGTGATTCTCGTATCAGTCTGTGTGGGAAGCGTCTGGACAAAAGCTGGAGGAATTTCCCCCAGCCCGACCGCTGCCTGAGGTTTTATGGCAGGATCCAAAATATTGTACAAATTTATGAACTGTAGCTGATTTGCTTCAAACCAATAGCCTGTAATGGGGGACTATGAAAGAAAGGTGGAAGAGGAGTGAATTTCCCTATTGCTCAGGTAAATTGGAAGTCAGTGCACATACATCAAAATTTCTGTATGCTCAGAGATGGGAACAATTTGTTCTTTCTGCTAGACTTTCAGGGTATGAAGAAATGGATGCAAACGGGAGAATGAACAACGTCTTTCTGCGGGGTGTGTTTTGCCTCGGGCTTCCTGGGTATTATGTACCAGGGCCCTTCATTCTCCTGGGGGTGGGTGTGTGGGTAGGAATCCTTTACTCCAATCAGAATCCAATAAATAATAAAAACAAATTTAAAACATTTCCCCCCCTAGTTAGGAATGTAGTTTCCAATGATGCTGCTTTAGAACAGGTTCCAGGTAAGACTCTGGGAGATCCAAGTTCATTTCAAGTTGCTTTCCTGCCCTTTAGCACTACTAGCTTCCTACAGTGACCTTGAATCCCCTCATTGTTGCTGTGAGTGTTCCTTGGTGTAGTAAGCACTGTGGGCATGGAGGAGAGCACATCTTTTCTAAGACTCTGAACATCTTGGAAACGTGTTCCATCAGTGAGGAATACTTGTTACAGGTATTGACTTCCTAAAGGGAGGGCAGGGTGAGAATTGTCTTTCCACATTTTCATTCACCTGTAACTGGCAGGTAAGGTTGAAAATCATCAGTTCATTAGGTGCCTGGATTTGGAATGACTCCGGTTCATTTCGCAAGTCTAGCTCTTCTAATGAACCAAGGCAAATCTGGATGCAGCTCAGGATTTCCCGAGTTTGCCAGCTTTTTCTGAGCAAGGAGCATCTAGAGATTTTCCATTTTAAATACCACGGTTCCAGAGTGATGAGGTTCATGTTCGTTGGTTGGGCTTGAACTAGGAGCAGACTCTCATGTGCAGGCATTTGAGCAGTTGCAGTATAACCAGGAGGAATGAAAAAATGAAAGGGAAGGTACAAGGCTGCCTTTGTTGGCCAGCTTAGTCACCTGTGGCCATCACCTGGTCACTTCTACTCACCAGGCTGTCTGGCGGTAGAATATTCTGGATAGAGGCTAACCACACCCTGGAAGAAAATAAAGGGGGATATACGTAAAGGCAAGGTTTTATGAAAATGATTGCAGTCGGTGAGCAGCAAGTTCCAAAGTACTGTCCCGTGTCTATTGGGAAGAAGGGAGGCCGCTGCTGTTAGCTGGAGGGCACCCAGAGCCACTCACCCCTCCCCCTCCCCTCCACATCCTTCCCACTGGGGATCGCCAGTGTGCCAAGCAAATGTTGATTTCAGGGCACCTTGCTCCATTTCTTCTGGTGGTTCTTAACTTTCAGAATGCATGGAAATCACCCAGGAAGTGCCTGAGAAATATAAATACTCAGGCCCTATCCGGAGAGATTCCCACTCAGTGGTCTGCGATGGGGCCCTGACATTTTGCTTTTGTATTTGTGTTTCTAATGTGGGAACCACTCATTCAAGCTGCTGTCTTGAGCCATTGTCAAAGGAAGGTGGTGATGGGGGACAGGAAGAAGGTTCAAATCACCATCTCCTGAGGGTGGAGAGAGATGAACATGATGATGTCTCTCTCTGCCCTTCTGAAAATATCTTTGCCTATCGTCTTTTTGATAATGCCCAAACATCCCGGAGTTTTCCAGCCACTCTAGTTCACTAGGACTGGGTCAAAGCTAATCTGTCCTGTGAGTCAGACGAATCCGGGCTCTGACTACATTGTGTGTCTAGTTTGGTTCAGTGAAACATTAACTCGTTTTTATCATGGATTGTGGCAGGTTTCCTGGGAGGATGAAGTCCAGTTGTTCCATGGACAGCCTAAGCGTAAGCCCCACTTGTTTTCTGGAGGGTGGAGGAGGGAGGCTGGGCATGAACTTGCTTTAGGTGTGTCTTGGGGAGTGAGGCTCAGGGTTCACCTTCGGTAAATGTGTAACCAGAAGCACCTTTTCTAGTCTCTTGAATGTCTTATTTGAGAAAGTGAGCGGAAATAGTGTTTTTGAAAGATTCCATGTGGACATTGTTGTACTCCGTGGCCTTTCAGGCAGGACGAGGGCTAGTCCAGCAAGGTGGTCAGGACAGTCCTCGTCACTTCTCAACTGCCAGAGGGCTCTCTCTCATGGAAACGCCTCCTCTTTTTCACTCTTGGCTCACAAAATAGGGTCTGCAGGAGGGACTAGCACCCTTGCCTAGTAACCTCCTGCCCGGTACTGGTCCATCTACTTTGGAGAGCACAGAGGCAAGATGAAACCAGGGCAAGGCTTGGGGTCGAGTTTTGGTAGAAGGACATTCCAGGCATGAGCTTTGGCAGGCTTGTCTCAGAACTGAAAGGAATCACACCCTGTTTGGGCAAATAAGGCCCATAACACTACATCTGCATTAAAAAAAAAAAAAAGTTACACTATATTTTTCATAACCATAGGAAGGGATAATGAGAATATTGTTTTATAAAAAAACAAAATCTATCTGTGACTTAAGAAATAGTTTGAAGTTCTAGTAGCTCTCATTCAGTATAGGTCAGATTTTGACTTTGAATTACGAGTAACATCCAGGGCTCAACTAGGGCTTTCACCACCTCTGCAAAAACAGTAATTTAACAAAGTTGTTATGAGAAGAGAAGGTACTTTCTGCATTGTTTATTGAGGTTGAGAGAACTTTATACATTAGGAACTGGTGCACTTAAATCATATATGACAGAAGACTTTAGAAACCAGGGGTCTTGTCAACAATACAACTTCATTATATATTATTACAGTTATTGATATTTTTAAAAAATGATGTAAACCAAACTATGAATAAGTTATGTCAAAACAGAAACAACACATACATAAGTTAGTACATTAGCTATTCCAAATAGCTCAACACAGAGTGGTAGAATAGCCCAAACCCCTGATTTTAGTCAACTCCATAGCATATGAACAGCAATGAGAAATGATGCTGATCTGACCCATGAGCGAAAGAACAAGTTGTGCAGAAGTTTTCTGCGTCACCATGTTCAGTATTCTTCATGTACCATTCCTTGAAGACACTTTCTTTTCTTTTTCTTGAATTTTCTACACTAGGCTACTGGCTACTCACAATGAAATTCTAGTAGGTGACCAAAATCAGAACCTAGGCCTCCCACAACCTAAGTTAATAGCTCAGTGGACAGCCTACACCACACAGAGACATTTTTATCACAGTGTATCCAAGAGGCTTCCCACTTCCCACTTGGAAAACAGGTGACATGATAAAGAGAAAATCTTTTTATTCAGTAAAGGAAAAAGAAATCCTTGTATAATTTCTTAACTTGAAAAGGGCTAACTTTACTGACTTGACAGATTCAAATCTGGATAACTGGTTTACTTTCTCTACCCATTGGCCTTGGTGACATCATGACATTCCCCTGAGTTTGGTTAATGAAAGCAAGCAAGAAAACAAAAAGAGTGATTTTAAAAAACAGCATAAAAAAATAAAAAGTTAAAACGATGTGGTTTTGTATCTTTTGTATTTTCCGGTCAAAGTGTCAATGCAGCTAAGAAGCTGGTGTTTCTACTTTAACAATGTGTTTCCCACAGGAATTCGTTTTCAACTCATGAAGTTAAGGCACCAGGTTAAACAAAGGTGAGAGGTCTGACATGCGGATGGAATATGCAGGCTCCAGAGTAGCCAGGAGGGAAGAAGCAACATGATCCATATTTAGGTGAAGGGTCCTGCAGGCTTCAAGTGGGTCGGACGGACTAGACTACAAGCACGAGGCAATACTATAAGGCACTCCTACAGGGAGAAGAAACAAGGGGGCGGCTGGTATGGAGAAGGAACCATAGGCTCGTCGTCCACCAGTGGGTTATGAGCCATGGGGTCTGAATTCCGGGCCAGGGCTCAGGATTCGAGGGGAGGTGGGGCACGGGAGGAGACAGGGTTGGTCTGCAGGTCTCTGGCCAGTAGGAGGGGAGCTTCCCGTGCTGAGAGGTGCTGTAGGTGCCTGAACCTTTTACTGGCAACAATGGGCTTCACTCCAGACCTTTTTAGACAGATGGTCCCTCTTTCCACAGGGAGGAACCGAAGCAGAACAGAAGTTGTCTCTGCCCCTGAGTTTAACAGGAGTTGAACAATGCCTTCTATCACACTGGAGGCCACTCATGAGGAAAGGGCCCCATAACGTGAACACGTGGAACCCATTTTCAATAAAACCTCTGACAACTATAGGTGTGCTTATGTAGGATGGTATTCCACACATTTCTTTAGACTTTTACCTAGTTCAGCTACAACTTGGATTTAAATTCCAAGTTTTTAAATCCTGTTACCTGCTAAAGTAAAATCTCACTAAAGCACACTAAACCCTACTAAAATATCCTAAAGAAAAACTCATCAAGTTAGAGATTTTTGAATACAGTGAAATTAGAATGGTCCCCCAATAAGGAGGCCTCTGGGGGGGGGG
>PVKE010002526.1:0-81898 GCA_004027555.1 Craseonycteris thonglongyai | reverse complement strand
TTCCCATCCCCGGGCCGGGCCGGGGAGGCCCGGGTCCCGTGCGCAGCGGCTCCCGGGGGCGGCAGCGCCGGTTCCCATCCCCGGGCCGGGCCGGGGAGGCCCGGGTCCCGTGCGCAGCGGCTCCCGGGGGCGGCAGCGCCGGTTCCCATCCCCGGGCCGGGCCGGGGAGGCCCGGGTCCCGTGCGCAGCGGCTCCCGCGGGCGGCAGCGCCGGTTCCCATTCCCGGGCCGGGCCGGGGAGGCCCGGGTCCCGTGCGCAGCGGCTCCCGGGGGCGGCAGCGCCGGTTCCCATCCCCGGGCCGGGGAGGCCCGGGTCCCGTGCGCAGCGGCTCCCGGGGGCGGCAGCGCCGGTTCCCACCGCCGGGCCGGGCCGCCGGGCCCCTTTGAAGTGTCCGCAGCTGCAGAGCCCGGGCCGGCTAATCCCCGCCGACGCGGGCGTCCGCGCCCCCCCGCATAGCAACAGTGTCCGCGCTGAATGGCGCGGGCTAATTACCTCGCTCGCACCGCCGCGGGTGAATGAGAGAATCCCGCATTGTGCGCGGCGAATGGAGAAAATAAGACAGCCATTGTCCTCGCGCGCCAAACGAGGGTTTGATGTCGCTGGGGCGAGCGAGGCACCATTTCCCGCCGCCCCCTCCCCCAGCGCTGCGAATTCCCCAGCTGGGCCGGACCCGGGGACCTCGAGGACTGCGCTCCAGCCCAGGGAAACTGAGAGGCAATCCCCCTTCTCTCCGTGGAAGGCCGGCAGGCGCGCACACACCTGCCCGGGGGCTCCCTCTCCACCCCCACCGCTGGGACCCTCACCGAGCCTTCTCCAGTAGCAGATTCTTAGGGACACCTACTGTGGTTGCCCAGTTCTGTCCTTGACTCAGAAAAACAGCCAGGGCCCTGCATTCAACGGCCTAATTAGATTTCGTTGGGAAGGCATGAAACAATTGGTGGAGTCAGGAATTTATATATCTCAGTGCCCAACTGTGTGCCACCAAGTGAAAGCGCTGGAGGAGTTCAAAGAATGACTGAGAAATGGGAGCAGAGAAGGCAGGGGAGAGACTCGGAAGGGGAAGGAAGATGGGAAACTGGGAAGCCTGGACTGAGGAAGGGACTAGCACTCAGGGAGTAAGAGAGCAATGGCTGGAAAGAAGAGGTCCAAGTTATAGAGTGTCTGCAAAGCCTGGTCTTAGAATCTGGAGGTAATAATACTCAAAGCACCGAAGCCACTGTTTTGATCCAAGGAAGGGCCCTCTAAGAGTGGCTGGCGGATAGGTAAGATTGGAGTTCCAACCACATATGTCTGTGGAAACTGACTCCTTATCAGAGAAATGGGACTAGCCTGAGGCATTTCACTTTTTTTTTTTCCTGTAGGGATACGAAGTGGCTCAGCTAAGAAACCAGGACTAAAGGAAACTCCAGTGCAGATGGACAAGGTGAGGATCACACTATTTATGCATTCAACAGATTATTTGTGCTATCTCAGGCTGCCTTCTCTTCCCCATCATTACCAAATAAGGTTATTTGGGGGAGGGGAAAATGACATCCTTTAAGATCAGGAAGTGGCTTATCTTTCTATCCCTCACAGTACTTAGCTCAGAGGCAGGTACAGGTACAGGACAGGTGCTCTGGGAGATTTGTGAACTTAAGAACTGACCTGCTTTAATATCCCTCAACTGCACATATTCTTTTCCTGGAAGCATGTACTTTCTAATCCCTTCTGATGGGCTCTTAGACTATTTCTGCCTAAAGGAAGAATGTCATACCTATGTTCCAATGTTCTGTCAGGCTTATCAAATGATAAAAAGGCCTGGTCTGTTGCTTAGATCAACAGTAGGCTGCTGGGCTGAACCAGGAGTATTTAGTCAGCACCACACATTTGATGCCTACCACAGAGGTATTTCTGAGGTTGCAGTTTTTTCTAGTGCTAGGCTGACCAGACGTCCTGTTTGAAACAGGACAGAAAACAACGGTACTGTCCCATGTCAAGCAGTACGTGTGGTCAGCCTAGTTTCACTGGGCTAAATTCAAGGTGTCAGGAGGCTGACCATTTTCTGTCCTGTTTCAAACAGGATATTTGGTCAGCCTGTTATAAACCCTTTGTGGGAGGCCCAAAGGCAAACTCATAAGCAAGACTATCCATCTACTGAGCCATCTATCTGTTTATTTGAGAATAAAATTAAAGAATGGACAACAATGTTGAGAGACTGAATGAATAGCAGCCAAAACTGTTCCTTGGTCTGCCTGACCAAACATATTTAATGTTACCAAGCAGTAGTTATAACAGTGATACACGAAAAGTGTACTTTTAAAGGCGGGGGAAATGTAAGTACAGCTCATTGTTTTTCTGACCCAAGCCTGAATCAACCCGGTCAGAACCTCAGATGTGATCCATAATGTTTTCCTTTATGATTATCTTAAATCTTCATTTTAGAGTCATATTTCTTCTGCCTAAGGCTCTAGAACCTTAAGCCCACTTGGTATCACAACACCTGCTGCTGCTAAATTACTCCCCTGCTTAGGCCAATCTGCCTAGTTAATTGATCTGCTTGGTTGGTTGCTTTAGAGAACTGCAAAGCAAAACAAAACAAAAAGATAAAGCAAAACTGCCGTGGATGGGGTACATTAGATGTAGGAGACCTGCCGCTCACCAATTTGGCCTCCTTCTTTGCCCCATCCCCAGCCCCTGAGTTCCCTCCATAAACCCAAAGATTCTAAGGAATGATGCTTAAAGTTCCCTGTTCTAGAGGGAAAAAAAAGGGGGATTTATCCAAGGAAGTAACAGCTAGTTAGCAGATCAAAGGTCATTCTAATGCTATACAGGCCGCTAGCTTCCTCTCACAAGACTAAAATGACTATTCAAATGAGAACTATAATTGTTACTATACATTATTATATGTGTGGTTATTATACATTTATATTAAACATTATTATATTTATGGTTCAGCAAGAGTGCCTGCATGTCTAATCCCCAGATAAATTATACTTTGAAAAATGATCCGCTATTCAAAAAGCCAAGAGGAGCCTTCAGGCCTAAATTAGAGACGTAATACTTTTAACTGAAAAAGTGCTTTCAAAGGAAGCCTATTTCCTCTCACATCTCTTCTTTCTCCAAACCCAGGACCATAAGTAACTTTGAAAATAATGCTCTGTGGGTGAGTATTCTGATAGGAAGATAATGAGTATAATAATGAGAGTATGTTTTTTTCTCCCCTTATCCATTCCCACAGCACCCTGCATTCACAGAATGCTTCATTATCACAGACATAACTTTTCAAGATAACAGGTAGGCATGTACATGTCAGGCTAGTCCTTCCAAAAAGGATGCATGAGAAGCTGGAGGGCAGAGGGATACTTTTTAGAATGGAACCTGGCCCATTAGCTCTTTGGGGGATGAGGAGGGTCTGGCATCCTGGGACTTTATCCAGCTTGCCTGGGAAGGTGTCCCACCCTGAGGTGACTAAGTACCAGTAGCCCTGTCTCTGGGGTCTGAACTCACCAGGCTAAGCCTTTTCCACTCAGCACTAATTCCTGGCACCTTTGGTTCAGTCTAATTCCTCTCCTCCCCCAGTGGCCTGCGGTGGGAACGTGGAAGAAGAGTGTTTCAAGGGAGCAGAATAGGGAGACAGGGGTGCCTTTTAAGACCAGAAGAGCCTGGGGTAGGAAACTTAGAACACAGATAGATGTAGAAATGGCTGCCCTCAGCTCCTGACAGAAGGAGTCAGAAGCCTGAGAATGGCTTAGGTGAAACTACCCCTGTAGGTCCTTGGGGAGTAATATCTGACTTAGCTTTATCACCCTTCCCCTCAACCCTGTGCTGTTGAGCTCCAGAGGGTGAGTGACCCCTAGCAGGCAGGACGTGTTCCTACCTGCCCATTTCATAAACCCATGACTCCCCATTCTTTCCCTCAGCAGGTACAAACTCCATGCCAAGCCCCATGCTCAGCACTGAGGATGCAGAGGAGCTAGGTCCGCCCCTTAAGGAGTATACAGACCAGTCGGAGGGTCATGCTACATACTCACTGCTACTTTCACCCCTTTTTGGGTTATTTCTGTTTTGCCTCTTCTATCCTGGCATATATGGGATATCCAGAATAGACCATGTCTTCTGATCCCACCCACCCACCCAAAACAGAACTGGGCGCACAGCCCAGCGCATCTTCCTGGAATTGATATAATAAAAGCTATATCGCTTCATTTCAGGAAAGCCTGACCCTATCAATGCCACACTTGGCAGCTTGCTTATAATGAACTCGATTTTGTTAGTTCGATGGAAAAATGACTAATTTCAGAAGTAAAATCAGAAACACAGGAGGGCAGGAATCTCAAACAGCTCAGTCCTCAGACTCATTCTTTGTACTATCACTGGTCATCTGACATAATGGAAGGAAGAATATTCTAATCCAACCTGCAAGTGCAACTAAACTAGACCAGACTTCTCTAAGGTACTAGAGATTTGGGATACAATTTTAAGAGACCTCAACAAAATTAGAATTAAGGTAATTATCACAGAAAGAGGGTGACATCCCATATACACCGGGATGTAAGAAGCAAAACAAAAATAACCCAAAAGGGGGTGAGGATAGCCGAAAAAGATCCAAGAATTGTTGATAGTGAACCAAACACTGGGTTTCAATTCTCCAAGTTACAGCCTGAATCCTATTTGGCCAATCAGCATATTGGAAAGAGCATCTGGAACTTTCTATCCCAGCTCCATACACAAGGCCCTCTCTGTGGGCCTCAGCTTCCACAGCAGTGATATGAGAAACCTGGGCAGGAGGCTAGAGGAGAGGGGAGAGTAGGGTCAGCAAAACCTGAAAAACTTTACCCCCTCCCCATTCCTGTCTGGCCTGTGGTGAGCACACTCCCAAGCACTGTTAGGGCGACCAGCACCCACCCCTGTGTTCAAGTCTACCGTTCTATAAAGGCTCTGGAACCTTCTCTGCTTCCTTTCCCTCCTAGAGCTGGCTTGTTGAAAGATATGCCCACCAACTTTTGTCTTCCTCTCTAGCCCCTTGTCAGAAATACCTGGCCTACCTACACCCCAAACCAATTGGTTGAATGGTGGCTGGAAACTCTTCTGCTCGGTTTCAGCCCTTCAAGACCAGTTGCAGGCGAGTTCCCAGGTTACCAGGTGAAAATGTCCCTTCCTACCTTGGCCAAGACAGGCCAAGAAAGTGGTGGCCCCAGGTATGGAGCCTGGGGGGCTCCAGGAAGCAAGGACACACACACAGCACACACACATTCACAGACAACACACACATGTACACACACACATGCACGCACTTCCTCACATCCACAGACACACCGGGGCACGGTGACTGCACAGTGCAGGGTTAATTGAATGCACATTGATTCGACCGGGCATCCGCCTGGCCAGCCCCAGGCGAGAAGCAGCCTCTTTGTGGCTTTGTGCTGGGGTTGTGGACGTCCCTCCTGCCCGCCGCGGAGGACAGGGGTCGTTTTCGGGGCCTGGTTCCTCCGGCCCCACTCTCTTCCCGCCGCCCTCGGCCCGGAGCAGAGTACAGGGCAGACTTGGCCGGCGACCAGGCTCCCGGGAGCGCACACGGGCCCACCGAGCCCCGAGGGCCCACGGGCAGCTTTGGACACGTGCGCTGGCCAGAGCGAGGAGGGCCGCCACCAAACGGGGACAGTGAAAGGGGGGAGAACCACCAGAGAACTTCTCTGCAAAACTTTGATCTTGACTTCTGAAAAAGGAGGAGGCCCAGCCCAGCATGGTAGGAGAGCTGGCGAGAAGAGGGAGGGAGGGAGGTGGAGGAGAGCTGGGCAGAGGGAGGGAGGGAGGTGGAGGAGAGCTGGGCGAGCCTGGAGAGAAGAGGAGCCCAGCTCAAAATGAAAAACGAGCCATGTCTCCACATTTTAGAAGTGGGAAGGGACTTCGGGAGTCTTTTCATTGGTTCCTCTCCACATCACCTGCCACTTAAGAGGCAGCTGAAGCTCAGAAAGTCTAACTGATGATGGGTCTGTAGTCACAGAAGCACGAGTTGAATATTTACTTTTTGACGGGGGGGGGGGGGGGGGGGCGCAGAGCAGTCTCCATAGTTGCACGTCGTTTTCAACATGGTTTCATCCCATACAGGTGGGCATGGGGCTGCACAGGCGGGAACCGAGCTGGGGGGCCTCCCACACAAAAGCACGCCCCAGTTCAGCATATGGGTCCACACGGGACCAGGCTGGGATTCGATCCTTGGTCCCTGGGATTGCAAAGCAAGCGCTCAACCTGCTGAGCCATCCAGCTTCCCCTGAATATTTAGATTTTAAAAGCAGCTTCTTGCTGAAGTGGGAGCCAGGGAGGGCACAGAAGTACGCATGGTCATGTCTGAGTCAAGTTCCAGCTCCTCCCAGGGCCCTCAATCAGTAATGGTGGGACTAGAGGACGTGTCCCCTCCAAGCCTGGCACCTCCTGTGGGGTCCTGTCTCTAGGACTTGGCCGTTCCCTGCCCTTCCAGCTTCTCTGCCCAGCTGTAACCCAAACTAACGGTGCCTTCTTGGTGGATGAGGGGCAGGACCCTACTCATCTTCTCCCCTTCAGAAGACAAGCAAGGCAGTACTCCCTCCCATTTCCCACAGACACAAACTGAGGCCTAGCACTTTAAGGGAGGGAGGAAGTGTGAACCCTGAACCAGTCCTCAGTTCAAATCTATGTGCATCTCACACTGGCTCCAGCTCCTTGAGGGTGTCTGTGGTTCCTCAAGATCCTGAGGGTGTCTGTGGTCCCCCAGAGCCTGGGCAAGGTATGATCTGAGGATGAATTTTAGGTTTTCCTTGATTTCTCCCCATAAAAGTGCCCAGAGTCTTTGCAGACACAATCCCAGGTGGGCAGGGGCTAATGGAAAGGTGCCCATGGCAGGCAGGGCCACAAGCTCATGTCCCAGGAATTATTAGCCCCCTACGCCCAGGGTCTTCAGGCCAGGGCAGGAACCAGGACCCTCACAGAAGTCAGCTGCCTGGGCGTGAGTGTGAAAGCACTGAGCCCAGGGCTGGCACAGCTCCCGGGAGGGTTTGGTTTGGTGCTCCCTGGAAGTAACAGTCCCTTTCCTGACTCTCACCTCAGGGACCCCCGCCACAAATGCCCCGCTCCCCTTACTAGTAAGGACTGTGTGTTTGGGGCTGCCCCTTCCTGCTGTGCAGCCTGTGTCCAAACCCATTGTTCAGTGGGGCCAAGAGGGCAGAGGGCAGACAAAGACCCCCTCCCGCAGGTGTGGTGGGGGCAAAGTCTCCCGGCCACCACAGCAGGGAGGGACTGTGGCCTGGGATCAGGGCCATGCAACTCCACGAGGCTTTAGGCCACCTTGCCCAGGCAAAGAGGACGGTGCAAGGACAATTGGCAGCCTGGCTCTTCCTGGCTGATTGTGGTTCTTCCCTACTACCCCTCCCCCACCTCCCCACTCCCACCAGAGGACCCCTGGGGAGAAGGATCCTACTCAAGTCACACCAGCTCCTCTCCTGTGATTTGTTCTGAATTTTCAAACAAAGAGTAATTATGACAGATGTGGAGCAATCAGCGTCATTATGCAGGGAAACAAGGAAAAGGGAGCTGAGGAGGCCTCTGGGGGGAGGGGAACTTGTCTTCTCTGGGGAAGAAGCTGCTCCCAACTCTACCTCCAGCAGCCCCCGCACCTCCCAACTTCCTCTCCTGCCAGCCCAGCCCCAGCCAGCTCTGCCCTGGCTCACATGCAGGGCGGGCACGACTCCACACAGAGCATCCCGACTCTGCAAGGCCCATGAGCAGCAGCTGGGGGTGGGGGGCGTGTAGCCCTGCATAGCCCACCCAGAGTGGCTCCCACTTGGGTCAGGGTTCTGAGCTGTTCTCTGTTCCCAACACTCCCCACCCCCACCCTGCACATAACCCTGAAGCCTTAATACTGGTTCTGTTCTCCAGGGACTCTAGCCCCCTCAAGGACACTCAGGCCTGGGAACGCTGGGGTCCCTCAGACCTGGGGTTAAATCTCAGCTTCCCAGTGTACCCTTGGGCAAGTTAATTAACCACTCTGAGCTCCTGGTTACTCATCTGTAAAATAGGACTAGTAATAACTAGTGGGATTGCTGTGGGAATTAAGTAAAGTAATACATAAAGACAGCACAATCCCATATTCCTAGGACAGCTCTTGCTTCTACTACTACCATTAGAGTTAGTTCACTGTGAGCACCAGCACGTAGGTAGCCCTCAAATCACTCAGCTCACTACTGAGTGTGCTTGAGAAACAGAGGCCCTCTGCAACATGCTGTGGGTGTCAGGCTCCCACCCAAGCTTTGCTGGTTAACACTCACACCCAGAACTATACTATAACCACAGACAAAGCCCGGGGCAGGCCAGCCCCCCACCCCCACCCCCACCCCCACCAAAAAAAAAAAAAACCCACACAAAAAACAAATACCAAATATGCCTGCCAGTCTGCCCTGGAGAGATATAAAAAGATCCTCCCCTTTTCCCAAGTAGAGAGCAATTAGGCGCTAGGGAAGGCAGAAGCATGAGCGAAGCTCTCTTGCCTGCCCAGGCTGCAGGACTTGGGCAGGCTACCCTCTAGGGGCCTCAGTTTTCAAGTCTGTAGAATGAAAAGGTTAGATCACATGAACTCCAAAGTTTCTCCCACTGCTGTGAAGGCCTGAGATCTGACCTGGAGCCTGGGAGGACCTCCAAGGTCGTAGGTGGGCTGGGAGTTTTAGGATGCTTTTGCTGCAGCCTGCAACTCAGTGACAGGACTAAAGCTTGGTTCTCTCTCCTGGTGGTCTGCCCCCTCCTCTCCATTTAGGTGGTCTGGTCTCCATCTGCCCACCCCAAATCCCTGGGGCCTCTTGCTTGTCCCCCCTCACATTCCAGTGGCCTTGAGGGCAGCAGCCAGACCAGAAAGTCCAGTTCCTGCCCATTATCACTGCTCACATCTGTACTGCAACCCAACACCAGCATTCCAGAGAGCTGCCCCCACCACCCACTGTGGTCAGTGTCCAGGCTTAGAGACAGGCCCCAACCAGGGGCCAGTGTTCTCAGATTCCTCCCAGTGAAGGTCTGCCCCCGGGGAGGCTCTGACTTGCCGCAGAGGCTGGGAACCCTTTTCCTTTGGGGTCCTCTTTGAACCTGACCCTCTCAATGTGTCTTCTTCCTGTCTCTTTGCTCTGTGCTGAGCCTGAGTTCACCTACTTTGCTCCTGAAATAGAAGGGTCTTCCTCCAAACACAGCAGAGAATGGTGGACACAGGAATCGCCACAAATGTAGAGAGAGGCAGGAAGAAGGACAGAACAACAGACAGAGAGGAGCTGGAGAAAGAAAGATGGTAGGTAGGACAGGGCAGAAGAATGATAAAGACAAAGGCCCTAAATGTGTCTTCACAGCAAAGCAGAGATGGAGGGCAATGTGTGTAAGGGTGGGTGGGAGGGAGAAGCTGGGCTGCAAGTCCTCTGCATGAACATTTCCCCCTCCTGCCTGAATCAGATGGCTGGCTGGCCGGCCTGTACTAAGCCCACATTCCCCACCCACTCCATCTCCCGGTGGTCTGGCCAGGAGCCCCTCCTGCTTGTCCGTCTTCAGGCCTTTGCTCAACTCCTGCCCTTTCTACCTTCACTGGGTCCCACTATCACCTGTCCAGAACCCCTCGGGAAGCCACCGAGGCTGCTCCCGTCCACAGGGATGCCTCGCTCCTCTGCCTTTCCCTTAGATTTGAGGGCACTCACAAAGGGGTAGCTTTTCTTGGAACAGGGTGAACAAAGTTGGGGGTAGTGGGAGCTCAGAGATCAAAAAATGGTCCTTTGGGGAGAACGAAGCAACACAGGCCGGCAGGCTCAGATTGTTGGGACCCCCTAATGAATAAGAAAATTATGGCCTACACTCCCAGAGGTACTGCGGCCATGCCCTCCCTCATGCCCCTCACATAAGCCACCCCTCGCCACTCCACCCTCCACAATGACCCAGGGCTCACCTCCCTCCCCTCTCACTTCAGCTGACAGGGTAAGTATCAGTCCCCTGCAAAACCTAACAAAATCACCTACAGCTGCCTCTTGCCTGGCACCAGTTCTGTCCGTTCTCGCTCTCTGGACTAGCCACACAGCTCAAGGGAAGAGAGATTCCCACCAGGAA
The DNA here is from genome assembly GCA_004027555.1 of Craseonycteris thonglongyai. NCBI lineage: Eukaryota > Metazoa > Chordata > Mammalia > Chiroptera > Craseonycteridae > Craseonycteris > Craseonycteris thonglongyai. The sequence goes on along the minus strand of PVKE010002526.1, from coordinate 71,818 downwards.
GCTCTTCAGTGAGAGCTGAACCCCAGTCCCAGGCCCCATGTACATACCTGCCTGCTCAGGTACCCACCACACAGGTACACGTGGCAAAATGCATGCATGAGTGTACATGCGCACACACACACGCAGACACACTACTGGTCTCTCCATTCCTTGTTGCATCAAGGCTATGAACAGAGAATCTCAGGCGGGGAATAGGTTAGTTATACAAGGCAGATATTTTTTGAATCACTCTGTCCAGTTTAAACAAAGACAGTAGTGAGCTGTTTGGTTTTCCATCCTGGGTGCCCTTCTGTTCCATCCTACTTTTATTGAAGGCTGTATAGAACAGCTCTCAAGCTGCTGTGAAGTCTCTCTGTCTCTCTCTCTCTGTCTGTCTGTCTGTCTCTCTCTCTGTCTCTCTCTCTCACACACACACACACACACACACACACACACACACACACGCCTGCAAGGACTCTGGAGAGGAGAGAGAAAGGCAATACAAGAAGGCCAGGAGTGAAAAAGTCCTTTCTCCCTGGGGGTGGGGAGGGGACAGGGGTTTAAGGGGGGCTGGGGGTCTGTTTCATTTGCAGGCTGCAAATGCCTCTCCTATTCACCGGCCCACATTCCCAGCCAAGGCGCCAGGCCAGGGACAATGCCGGGAACAGGAACAGAGAAGATTTGCACATTGTGTTCAAGGGGCCAGCTGGCTGCCTGCAACCCTGGAGCCAAGGTGTGGGAACCAGAAGCGTTGGACTTCCACACTCAAGTGCTGTGGGTGGGAGTGAGGGCCCCCACCCCAACAGTTGAAGCCAACATACAGGCCTCATCCAGCCCAGGAATAAAGTTCAAGGCAGGAGCCCCAAGACCCAGGCCTGAGGGATAGCATGCAATCTGGTCTCTGATCCACACTCCATCTGGTGAGGAAGGGAGAGTCTCAGTTCCTCCAGAGAGAAACTCGCAGCAGCAGCCACCCCATGATTGTGCCCTGAGTGTGTTATATTCCCCTGCCGACCCTCCCTGTTCACAAGCTTCTGTTCCTTTGAGCTATGCTATCAACTATGAGGCAGGGAGAGAGAGGAGAGAGAGAGAGAGAGAGAGAGAGAGAGAGAGAGAGAGAGAGAGAGAGAGAGAGAGAGAGAAGCAGAGAGAGAGAGAGAGAGAGAGAGAGAGAGAGGCAGAGAGACAAGGAGGACAGAGTTTTGCACCTGGAAAGCCACATGTTCATTTAGTTTTTACCAAGCTCCACAGGCAGGGGATGAGAGAAATACAAAAGAAAGAGAAGTGAGAAGTACAAAAGAAAAAGAAGCCCTTAGGAGCTTAAAATCTTGTTGAGGAGACAGATGGAATATCCAGCCACAAAACAGTTACTTAAAAATGCAAATAGCCATCACCGAGAGGAAGGCTGAGTCTGAATGCCACAGACCACAAACACTGCCGGCCTTAGCAGGAGGAAGAAGAAATTGCTGTAAGCTCAAGTGGTCTTTGGGGAAAACTTGGGTAAGGATGAGCAGGGGCCAGAATAGATTGGGAAAAGGCTCAGTGAAGGCAGGCATGTCCTGAACATGACAAAGAAGCCTTAATAACTTAGGGTAGGAATGAACCTCACTTGGTCCAACAACCCAATATTACAATGAGAAAAACAAAGCCCAGAGTGGGCAAGTGACTTGCCCAGAGCCACACAGGACTCCTGGTGTACAGGCAAGGTCCTTTATGTCATACCTCATAGCTCTTCAGAAGTGTCAGAAGGGGTTAGTTTGTGGAGTACTGACTGACCGGTAAAAAAGGGCCTGCACCTCATCCATCAGCACCAACCCCTGTGCCATGGCATATATACATGGGTAAGCTGCCTGGCATGAGAGCAGACCGAGGCATGGCCACTCACTCATCACACCAGTGACACTTCAGCTGCAGCACCTGCTTCCTGCCCTACTGGGTAAGGGGACGTGTGTATTGGAGGGCCAGTGAGGGAGACTTCCTCAGGGCAACCTCAGCTGAGCTGCTCTTCAGGGAGGACAGAGGAGCCTGAGTTCCCCACACTAGGTCTCAGCATACAGCCTCCAGGCGACTAAGGCCTCCAGAATTACCAGCCCTGCACCAGGAACCACTACCCTCCACAACCCACTACCCTAGACCAAGGCCCTGCAGGACCCCATAAATACAATGAGCCCCACACACAAGCTGCACTCCCCACATGCTCCATCCCATAGTTCTGACCCCCACCGATACCGGGTTCCACAGACCTATGCCTAGACTCTGCCCACAGTTCCACACAGTCATGGATCTTGCTCCTGAAGAGAATTTCAGAGAAGGTAGTTAAACTGCCCTCCCTCAGACAGACTGAGAATGATTAGGATGTTAGCGGTAGGTAACTGAGGGCCTACAAAATAGTGAGTGACTGACGTGGAGACAGCAGAGGACTAGAACTGGATTTTCTCCCCTCTCACCACACCCCACAGCCTCTTTTGAGGAGTCCGGGCTCAGTGGGAGCCTTGCTGGAATCACCACAACCAAAGGAGCTTAGAGCTTTACATTTCTCACATCTAATACCTCCCCAGAATAATGATAGTTCATCTTTAAGGAACACTTTTTATGTGCCCTGTACCTGCTGAATTCTTTACACATATTATCCTGGGTAATCCTCACAATATTCATCTGTGGTAAGCATTATTTTCCCATTCTAAAGATGAGGAAACCGAGTCTCAGAGAGGTTAAGTGACTTGTCCAAGTTCATCCAGCCGGGGTCTTATGGTCTCCACAGCCCACCCTTGTAACACCATTGGGCCTGTCTAGTCAGGATGGTTCCAGGCCGGGAGGGAGGTGATCCTGGCTCTTTGAGAACCTAGCCAGCTTTAAGACAGGCTGGATCTCATCCTAAACTAGTGGTCAATAGCTAACACTAACAATACTTAATGAGCATTTCCTAGATGCCAAGTCCTGTGCCAGGTGCTTTATATCCATCACCTCATTTAATCCTCCAATGGCCCTCATAAACTATGGGATTATGCCTGTTTTTTTCAGATTGGAGCACAGAATTAAAGTGAGTTAAGTAATTTATGCTAAGGACACATAATCAGGGAGTGGCAGAGCTGGGGTTCAAACCCACCCCGGTCGGGCCCCATGTTCTATGGACTTCACTATGCTGCCCAGAGACCCCACACCAGCGATTATGACATGGGAATGGGCTCTCCTCTAGCACCTGTGCACCAGCAGCAGCAGTGTCGATGGGGTTCCTGTTAGACATGCAGAACCCCAGGCCTTGGGCTAGACCTACTGATTCAAAAGCTGAGTTTTATCAAGATCCCCGGGTAATTTACAGGCACAATAAAGTTTGAGAAGTCCTGCTTTAAAACATGTAACTCTTCACTCCAGTTCCCCAAGGGGCCTGAGACAAAGAAAACTAAGGCCAGGAGGTGAGAGACAGGAACTGAGGTCTTCTGCCTGAGGGGACCCCAATTCTCCCCACTACTGTTAACTAGCCCATCCCTCTTTGGAGCCATTCAGGCACACAGACCCCAACAGGTTGGAGTCAATGCACATGTTCCCCTGGGTCGGATGACCCACATACCCTCCTTGGAGCCCCACCAGAGGGATGGCAGAGGGTCTCACAGGCCAGCCCTGCTTCAGCCGAGACCCAGAAGCTTAGGTGAATCCCCAGGCCCTCCCAGGAAGGGGTTAAAACAAAACAAGTCTCACTCTGGCTCCAATAACTCCACTCCCTGATAGATTTCCCTGGAGTGCTCCTAACTGAATCCCAGTGAGGGAGAAAGCTGGAGGCTGGGAGCAGACTCAGGCAATTGGCTTTTGTTGGCCATGTCAGTGAGAACACCTTTAAATGAAGATTAAAGTACTGGCCCCTACTCCAGCACCTCCTACGTGCCAGGCAAAGTGTGGGGTGTGCTAGTCCTCACAACCATCCCACAAAGTAAGATGCACATTTCACAGGTGAGGAAACTGGGCCACAGAGGTTTACCTGTCCAGGGTGTCCTCCTTAACAAGCGTCTCAGTTTTCAGCCCTCAAATGATAAGCACATGGAACGGCAAGGCAGAGAACTCTTAGGGCCCTGACCCACTCCATCCTTAAAGGGACAGACTTGGAACTGAAGCCCCAAGAAATCAGCTTGTAGTTTAGCCCACCTTGGCCAAGGGCAGCATCTGAGCCCACTGGGATGGAAGGAGACCATTCCCAACCCTCATTCTCTGGTCCAGAGCTCAGATGCCCCAGCAGACCTGCCCACACACACCTGGACCCCATCAGCCTCACTGGATTAGTCCTGGAATGAGCTGTGTGTCGGTGAGGGGTGCTTAGCATATGCCTCCTCCCCATCAGCCCCTGTGGAGCAGCAGGAGACACAAGGGGCTCTGGAGGACTCCTCACACCTTTTCAGCAAGGGACCCTTCCGTGTCACACAACATCTGTAGTGCCTGTAGGTACCCTGGTAGGGAGTTATTACCAAAGGAGGAAATCCAGGCAGCTAAGCTGCATTGGAGGTTTCTAGGAACATCAGCCTGGGAAGTGAGAAAAGGGGATCCAGCTACCTGGTTGCTTGGTACCCCATTATTTTCCCATGGGGCCACCAGTCTTGTGGGGAGAAGCCATCTGAGACTGCCAGTGTTTGGGGGCAAACCCCCCAGATGTCCCCAGGGCTCCAAGGGCTTAACCAGGCTGACCTCACCCACTGCTTTCCCCAGTCAGAGACCACAGTGCAATATTTTATACTGTTAGGCGTTTAAGGAAACCAACATCTTGAAGGTATTACCATTTATAGAAAAGCACATTTACAGTGAACTATATAGAAACACCTGGGGATTTATCTCCCAGAATTCTAGGCTGGCGATGCAGCATTGGAATCGGCCAGGGAGAGTGTGGGGTCATTTCCCTGAAATGTCTCATTTCTCCCATCTGAAAGCTTCCTTGGGTCCCTACCCTCCATCCACGCTTCTCCTCTTCACACCCAGCCATCTGCTCAGAGGCTGCACCAGCCTTCCCCAGCACAGTCACGAGAGCCAGGGGATGAGGGGTCACTGAGCCAGAAGTGATTTGGTCTCAGGGTCCAGGGCTGCCTCCCAGAGAGCTCCATATGGGGGCTTGGATCAGCCTTCCTTAGAACAAAGGGGCATCTTAAACTCAACGAGAGGGCTCCTGCCTCTGAACGATTCATCACTCACCAGCCGTTCAGAGCAACTGTGCAAATGCCCTCAGAGCCAGGAAGAAACTTGTCAGCAATCAGACAGAAGAGAGGCAGCATGCCATAGGAGTTAAGTGGGACGGTGTACGGTTCAGACTGCCTAGACTGCCGCCCCGGATCCTCTGCTTAGCAGAATGTCCTGGAGTCCCCCTCGGTCTCAGTTTTCTCATCTGTAAAAGGGGGATGATAGCTGCCTATCTTCCTGGGTTGTGGTGATGATTAAATGAGATAATTCATGTAAAGCACTTACGATGCCTCTCATCTGACAAGTGCTTAATAAGTGTCAGCTAGAATTACTGCCAACCAAAGTTAAGGCAGCCTCTTTAAGGGGCACCCTCTCCCTCAGAAGTGTAGAGATACGGGAGAGAGAACATTTCCACTTGCCAAAACTTTTGCCCTTTCTCAAGAGCAGTAGTTCTCAACCATGGCCCCTCATCCCCACAGCCTGCCATCTCCCCAACATACATAGGTAGTTCGGGTTTATGCAACACACTCACACACATGTGCACAGATTAAACAACAGCAACAGGCTTTTTGCAGGACAGGACATTAAAACATAGCCATCCTTTCCTCACCATATCAATTGGTGGTCCATCAGCTCGAGCACCGTTCAATTCTAAAGCTGAAGCACGGTGCATGGCCTTTTTCTCTCCCATTCCAAAAAAGCATAACAGATAGCAAGTCACCACAATGTACACTTCAAGTATCTTCTGATTTTATTGTCAGTTATACCGCGATAAAGCTAAATTTTTTTTTAAAAGCACATCCACATGAAGGTGAGCGGGAGTAATGTTAATGTCATCATTGTGATAACTCTGGTCTTTCTCCCATAGTTTTTGTAAAGCAAATTGATGACAGCTTTAGAATGTCACTACTGGTATAGTGAGGTTTTATCCTACCCAAAAGGTTTTAAAGTCAAAATATAATTAAAAATTGACATGTGGCCAAATTTTCCTTCAACATTCTCTTAAATTACCCATAAAGTATGGCAATCGTTTATCCTGAAACACAAGTCATACTCAATGGACTGGGATGCTCACAACATATGAGTATAGGCATATGAAAAACTAAGACACACAGAGTTGGATAAAGTGTTCACTCTCTTTCCTTCTCCCCCAACAGTGTTTGGCTATACTCTTGTCAAATCATATTCCAATCAGTTAAATAAGTATATGATATAATTCCACCACCACAAATTACTACTATGCACCTCTCAACTGACCCATGCTGAGAAACTAGTCCTTCAGAGGCTGCATACAAGGGATCCCCATTCCCTGGATCCTCAGTCTGGGAAAGAAGTCAAGAGTGCCCACTTACTTGCAGCCTGGATGCGAGCCTTCCGGCTGACCACCAGCCCAAAGCGGTTCTGAGCCACGCACTCATAGTCCCCCTCATCTGAAGGGGTGCCTCCTCGATCCAGCCGAAAGTGACGGATCATCAAAGACCCATTGGCCAGCACAGTGGAGTGAGTACTCTCGGGCAGGTCCACCCCATTCTTCCTCCAGGTGATTCGTACAGGAGGGGTCCCCTCTACCCTGCAGCCCAGCACTGCAGGCTGACCAGGGACCGCAACATCATCGCTTGGCTCCACAGCAAACGCCAGTTCGGCAGAGTGGCCAAGACCTGCGTCAGGCAGGGGAAATGAGAGGAAAAGGAGGGGTTAGTGTGGAATGAGCAGAGAGAACTCCACATACAGGAGTTCAAAGTTCTCTGGGTCTGTGCATCCCGTCCCCAACTTTCTGTAATGTTAATAGGAATCTCTATTAATATGTAGAACTTTAGGTTACAAAATATCACCTCATGGAGTATTTTACTGAATCGACTATCTGAGAGAGACAGGTATTATTTGTACCATTCCCTCTTTTACAAGGAAACTGAAACCCAGGGATATTAGGCAGCTTGTCCAGAATCTCACAGTTCATGGTTGCAAATCTGAGATCCAAAAGCAAGAACGATTTCAACACAGCTGCTGCCAGTTCTGTGACGAACTGAAGCCTCAGAGACTTTCAGGGTGTGACCTTTTGTAAAATATTCGACCTGTCTTGGCTTCCTCATCCATTTCCACCAGAAACAACAATACCATGAGGCCTCTGATGATTGACAGGAAGCAGGGCGTGTGGGCCCAGGACCAGGTACAGGCTAGGCTGTGGGCCAGGTCCACTGTCCCTCCTCTAGGATGCTCTGGGTTTAGGTGGTTTTGCCCTTGTCACAAGGAGAGATGAGGGTACCCAATGTCAACTCAGATTTCCCCCAATTCACGAAGAGTAGGTTCCTAGAACCTTTACTCCCGGCAGCCTTTCCAGTCCAGCCGAGGAGAGAGGAGCTGGAAGGGGAGGGGGGCAGAAGGGAAGCAGGTGCTCTGGGAGGCCTGAAGGGAAGACAAGCGCTCCAATCCCAGGCAGGATGCCAAGCTGCCAGCTTCTCCAAGGAGCAACTTACCAGATCAGTTACAACTTCACTCCAGGAGGAACAACCCACCTAGACGGAAAGGGCAGCCACAGACCCATCCTCACATTGCCAGGAAGCTAGCGATCCCGGAGCTGGCCCCTCCCCAACACGCCAGCGCCCTTCGCGGTTGGGGGAGACGGGGAAGTGGGTGGGGAGAAAGGAGGAGGAGAGCTGGGAAGGGCGGGCCCCCCACCCCCCGGGGATATTTTAAGACATTTGAAAATCACACGCCTTCACACCCCTACCCAACCACCCCAAAACCTGCGCTTCAGCTGCCTCGGCCCCCGGGATAGCAACTGTAGGATAAAGTTTCTCCCAGGGCGGACGCGATAGCCTGCGTCTCAGAGCTGAGAGGCGGGAGAACACGGCCCAGATGTGTCTGCTGAGAACTTGGGAAGAGAGCAGAGGGGACTAGATTCGCACTTCTCTCCCGTGAGACGGGCTCCTCGCCGCCACGGAGGGTGCAGGGTGGCGTGACGCAGCGCCGGGCGGCGACCCCGGCAGCCCCGGAGCCCGGGGCAGGCAGCTGTGCGTGCGCACACGCCGGGAAGGGGCGCGCACGTGGGCACCCGCCGCTCGCGCGCCGGCTCTCGGTCGGCTTCCCGTCCCCTGCCTCAGCTCGCTGTGTGTCTCTCGGGTCTCCTCCTCCCACGCGAGGCCGCGCGGGACCTTCTTCCTCGGCCGCCCCCTTGCGCGCCGCGTCCCGGCCCTACCTCCCAGGTCCGGGACGTGCTCGCTCCGCCCGGCCGGGCGCCCTGCGTCCCAGCCTCCGCGGTCTTGCCGTCTGTGGCTACGCTGAGCCCGCTGCCGCACCCCAGCTCGCCCCGTCGGACTGGACTGAGTCCTGCGGTGCCCCGGCTCCTGCCCCCCTGCTCCCCAACTCCAGCCCTCCCGCCTCGCCCCCATTTTGCGGCGCTCCTTGCCTCTCGGTCCGGGCTCGGATTCTGCCCCGAGTCCGGGACCCGCTTCGTACTGAGCCAGGTCTGTGTTCCGCGGGGCTCTGCCCTCAGCATCCCCCTGCCGCGCCCGGCAGCCCGGCCGCGGTGTCCCCTCTCGGACTCCGCCCCGTCCCGCTCGGCTCCCCTTCTCGCTCTCGGGCCGGTCGCGCCGCTCTGCCCAGGTCCGCCCTCGCGCCCGCTCACGCCCTCCTCGCCCTTCCCGGGGCTCGGTCCGCAGCCGCCCGGTGGCGGGCGCCCCCCACTCACCGTAGCTGGGCGCGGGCAGCAGCAGCGGCAGCAGCAGCGGCAGCAGGAGCCGGGGCCCGCGCGGCGCGGGCGCGGAGCGCGGGGCAGCCATGGGGCTCTCTGGGTCCGCCGGGCTCGGCGATGCGCGGCTCCGGGGCCTCCCGCGGCTCACAGCGTCCCGCGGGGCCGGCGCCGGGGCCGGGGCCGGGGCTCGGGCCGGGGCCGAGCCCGGGCGGCGGGGGGCTGGGGCCACATGCCTGCCTAGGAGCGCCGGGGGCGCCGGAGGAGCGCCGCTTGCGCCATCTTGCACCTACCCAGGCTATCTGTCAGCCTCGCCCTGGGTGCGCGCTCCGCACTCGCCCCGCCCGCCCCGCCCTGCTCTCGCCGCCTGCCGCCTGCCGCCCCCCTCCCGTCCCCTCCCCCAGCCCCCTCTCCCCGGAGGCCCGGTCTGGGGAACAAAAGAGCCGGCGAGCGCTGTAAGCGGCCGGACATTCCCGGCTGCGCGGCGGACGCGCCCCCTGCGCTTTGAACTGCGGCTAGAGCGGCCGGCGCCTTCCCCGGACCCCCTCCCGGCGGGCCAGCCCTGGACGTGGGGGGCTGGGGAAGAGACCAAGCGGACTGTGAGTGGGTCCGGGCTGCGGAGAAACACGCAACGCGGTGGGATTTGCTTTTAACCACTCTTCTGCGTCTTTCTCCACCGTGTTCCCTATTTTCCATACAAATCCCTAAAAGCTGCACAAAGTTATCAAAGACTCGGTTTTCCTGAGGTTTTGGTTCTTCCACCCAAAGGCTAGGACGTTCTAACTGCATCGCTGGCTTCTCGAGACTGACGCTTGCTGGCGCTTGGGTAGACTGGAAGGTTGGAGAGGTGGGAAGACAGCTTCCTCCGGAGCCAGGAAAGCCGACCCAGAAGGACAATTAAAACATTCAAGTAACCCAGGGTCTGACCCTGGTTCTGCCTGCTGTCTGGCCCAGACAATCTGGGCAGTCACTCTTGGAACTCACCTGAAAAATGAAGATGATCACCTCTCCTACTCACCCCCAGAGCCCATTAAACCACACAGACCCTGACCAATGATCTGGGAACGGGAAAAGCACATTGAGAGTTAAAATTCCCAGCAACATCTCTATGCCCAAAGAAGACTCAGTGTTTCATGTCGGAGAACACATAAGGAGACAGCAAAGGTCCCATGTGAGAATGTTATATAGAAGGTAGACATGCCTCCTAGAAGATACATAACTATGCTAGCCCTCAGGTGAGATCCTGAATCTTCACCACTCACTACTAAATGATCTTCTGTTGAGTCCTGCATGATGGGCTAGTCCATCAATATTATTGAGCATCTACTAAGTTCTAGGAGCAGGAGATTTAAAGGGGGTAGTCTCTGCCTCACTCAGCTATTTGCTCTTCTAAGATTAGACTAGGATGGCAGAGGAATAACCAAGTCTCTCTTTTGATACCAACTCTGGAATCTCAGGATCAGGAATGTTAACCATATATAAAACTAACCTTGGTGCAGATGAGTAAAGAAGCGGAGGCCTCCAGAAAGCAGACAAGTTTATTAACGATGGGGTTTGTGTGGCCCAGGGACTCCTTACTCTGTAGTAGAAATGGGAAGATGAGCCAGAGAGGCAGCACTTAGAGCATATGAGCAGTAGAAGGCAATTCAGACACACAGGGTGGGGGACACCAGCACACACCAAACCCCAAAGAGATTTCATTGTAAGGAAGGGCAGGAATGATGGGCCTCTACTGGCCATAGGAAAGGGAGGGAAGGGCTGGGGGGTGGTGTGGTGGGAGGGCTGGGGGAGGGCAGCTCCCTAGTATCAAAGTCCTGGAACTCCCTCCTGCAGAGTTTGAATTCTCAACAACTGCTTCTTGGCTTGTCCTGGACTTGGAGAGGTCAAATTCATGTCCTGAGTCGCTGTCATTTTAAATTCATTTTGACAAGTGTTTAATTCTTTTTTATCACAACGCTTGGTCTGAGAGTGATATGCAAATAATGGCTATTCTGCCGCATGCAAAATGTGCAGTATCTCTCCGTATGATCTGTCAGTTAACTGGGGTCTGGCTCACCAACCACTTTGGGGGTGGTCCTGGGCAGGGCAGCCTCTGGCTCTTGGTTCCCTCCAGCAGAAAAATGTGCACATTCCAGGCGCTGTAAAGATCTTAGCAGAGCAGCAGCCAACCACGATTCTGAGATGAGTGTGGTGTATGAGTGTGGAGTTTTGTGTGTGTGTGCCTGTGTTTGAGTTAATGGACATAGGGTGTTTGTGAAGGTGGGTGTGCACCTGTGGGTAGCTGAGTTTGCCTATATGTGTGAAAGCGTAGCCATGAGCAATTTTGGAGATCAGAGTTATATAGATGAATAACTGGGAATCCCAAATCTCTGGAATTGTTTGTTCACTCCTCCCATGCACCCCAAAAATTTCAAAAAGCTGTGTGTCCAGATGGAAAGAGGTCCGTTCCCAGAGAGCCTAAAAGAGTGCCATCAAAGAACACATCTTTCCTAAGTTCAAGTCTTTTTTTCTAAGTGTCTACTGAGGGAGGAAGATGGTTCAGTTCTTTCCCATGACCACCTGCTCACTACCCTCAAAAACCAACATTTCCCATCTGGTAGGAAGTACATTCTCTATGCAGAAAGGCTGAGGAAATTCTAAACACTGGTTCCAAAAAAGAATTCTACATTTTTGGAAAATGGTTTATTAATTCATTATAAGAACAGATACATGATCAATGCCTTGGCTTAACACTAAAACAATGTCATATTTGTAAGGAGAAAAAATGCTGGAAAAATAATTAAATAATATAGCATAAACTAAATACAATAAATGAGCAGGTACTGATTACACTGGTCATGCATCAAAAAAGGAAGGTTTTGAAATGGGACTCAAAGAATGTAAGGCATCGATGGTAGGTGACAAAGGGATTAATACCCTGTAAAAGGCCAATAGACTCCTTTCTAATAAAAACACTGCTACAAAGACACAAACCTAACACTTCCAAATTACCCAGAGCCCAAATCATATATAATACTAGTGAGTAATGGCCACTTTCTTATCAACTGTGAGTTATAGGCAGATACCAGATTTATTACTTATTTGCTTTTGAGAAACAATTTTCCACCCAACCTAATGGGTTATAAATTGTCTCATTTGCAGCTATTTAATTTAAACCAGAACCTCAGTGCCTGTTAAACAAGAACATGAAAAATGACTATGTGGTGTAATGCTAAGAGCCTACTGTTAAAACAGTCATTTAATTCAGGGCAGCTTTTTTTTTTTTCTTTTTCTTTAGAAAAAAATAAAATCAAACCAGCAAAATAAAACGAGGCTTTTGACCTTCAGAGCAATGATGAAACATATACATTGGTGTTAGCCACAGCAATGCTGAATGCTACAGAAATAGTACAAGTGACAATTCTGTCCTTAATGAGATACAAAACCAACAGTAATAATCTGTAGTGTTATCATAGGCTGGTTGAAGGAGGGGGAGGGGGAGGAAATGTAGGTACGGATGTCAAACGTGAGTGACACCCGAGTGTAATAAACACAGATGCTGAAAGGGTCTAAGGAAGCTGCAACTCCACTGAGAGACATTTCACCATTAAAAAGAAAGAAAGAAAGAAAGAAAGAAAGAAAGAAAAAAAGAAAGAAAGAAAGAAAGAAAGAAAGAAAGAAAGAAAGAAAGAAAAGATAGACTAGTTATTTCTAATTTGGCCCAGAAGCCAGAGTTAACCCTTGATATGGCACCCAGTTAAGAAGATACATTTAAGGAGAAAAGACCCCAGATTCTATGCTCCTATGAGAGGCTGCAGTGTAAAATCAAATAACTGACATCGTTTTCTCGGTGTAGGAAATAGAAGTCAAGCTTGTCCCTGTGCGGTGAGTCAACAAATGACTTCAGGATTGAATTTAAAGAAAAAAAAAATGAAATGAGCCAATCACCCTTGTCCTGTGCAAAGATGTCATTTCCAACACCTCAGAGGATAAGATTCCTCTTACTCTCACCCATCAGCTTATGTTCAAGGCCCACAGAGTGGGAGACTGCTGGGCTGCAGTGGCCCTAACTCCCACTCCCCTTCCTCCCTTTATCTTCAGCTAGGAAGGAAGGTCCCAAAGATCCTCCCAGCCAACCTGGGAGGAATTTTACCCTGAGCCTCTGGGTCATGTTCCCCCTTTCCCCATCTCAAAAGTCCTCTTGTGTGACTTGGACCATCACCTCTAAAGAGAGTCCTCCCATCTCAATCCCAGGGAGAGAGATAAGGCAAGCTGGAAGGTCTCCAAACCTGAAACGGCGTGGGCAGTTCGCCTGGGGAGGGGCACATGGAGGCACAGAGAGAAGAGGAGGCAGGAAGGTAATGAGTAACACAAATGGCAGACACAGGTGTCACACTATGGCCTCGAAGGAGACGTGAGGTAGTCATGTTGTTAGGGAAGGAAGGTGGGACCACCACATGACACAGTCTGGGAGAGGCATGAGAGATGGGAAAGGCTGACATTCAGAGGAGACACAGAAACAGCAGAGAAGAAAGGAAAGACCATCAGGAAAGAAGTGAAACGAACTAGAGTTGGGAGAGCAGGTTAGCTGGGAGAGAGGCCACTAGCGTAGTGAAGGAGAAGGAAGGAGGGGAGAAAAAGAGGAAGTAGATATTCAAATCCAGGCACTTCCCAAATTACAAAATTCAATGCAATCTCTCTGAGGGGAGCCAGAGTCACCCTCTCAGTTGGGCAATGGGACATGGGTGATGGGAGACAGTTCAACTGAAATGTGAGGCCTTCAGAGCCTACTTGCGCTCAGCCCAGCCAGACGGGCAGGTGGCCTGGGCTGTCTTTGTCAGACACTCGCAGAGTGTGTATTATAATAAAAGGCTGATGACAGAGGTAGGGGCCCACGGGGCTGGCGACTGACCGCTCTGGGGCACTGTCCTGACCTGGAGGATCAATTAGGCTATAGTGACCACTGCCTGGACCAAAGCTTCCCAGCCCACCATCCATCACACACATACGTGCTTCCCATATGTGTACATCACATATAGCCATGCTTCACATATCTCTTACATAGCACATGTGTCACCGAATATGGAGGGAGTGAATAATCCATTTCTCCCCCCACCTCCAGCTAAAGCACCCTAGGAGGCTCCACGTGGTTTGACGATGTTCAGTATCTGCAGGTACACACGTGCACATGTATGGCCACATGTGAAATAACCCATAACCCATATCAGCCTGTCCTAAACTGCCCCTCTAGGGGAGCTAAGCAGAGGAGGAGACTGGGGCTCTGTGCAAGCCTGGGCTGGCTCCTAGGGGGCAGGGGGCCCTTGGCGGGCAGCTGTTCCCAGGGGCCTCCTCCAGAGCCTCACTGGGCGGGAGGTCTGGGTAGGGGCAAGAAGGTGCCTCTGGTAGGCAGGTCAGTCTCTCTGGCCCAGTAGTTGCCGGCTCACACTCTCCCAGCTCCCTGTCCAACCAGTCTACCCCTTGCCCTATGTCCACAACACACAGAGTGAGGTCAGGAGCCTCTGAAGGCAGGGGGTCCTCAGGTTCCAGGTCTTGGAGGTGGAGGTCAGGGTTCCCTGTGGAGGCACTGAAGTCAGAGTGGACAATGACTTCAGCCTCCACCTGATTCCTGCAGGCTGGGGGTGGCTTCTTCCTCCCGTTGCCCTGGTTGATCAGAGAACACAAAGACAGGGTGGCCATCACCAAGAGTGATCATCAGAAGCATGACCAACATACTTGGGGTGGAGAGAGACTGACACCTGTCCCCCTCCCCCTCCAAGCACCGCAGAGTATATCTCACATGGGAGTTGGTAATGGAAGCAGGCTGGCTGTCCTACAAGAGATGGTGTTGGACTCATGGGAAGGCAGGGAAAAGCAGAATCTGACCAGTTGCTCTTGCCCAGAACTTCCAGAAGTACCAGATTTAGTCAGGGCCTCAGTGAACAGGAGGAAGGGCTGAAGGCAATCAGGCCAGGCCCACCCTCAGACTCACGGTCACTCTGATATGGCCCACCTAGATTCAGGTAGAGGAGGGATTGTCCTCAACCCAGGAGAAACACAGATTCCTGCAAAGTAGCTGGCCCTCTACCTACTCACCTTTACAGGCTCCAGGGGTCTCCTGGCTAGACTTCTATCCCCAAGGAAGTTACCATCAGGGGGCTCCAGAGAACTCACTACTGCTCTCCACAAGCATCCCCCACCCAGGACACTGACCTTTATGGCGTCATACACTAGCGCCTGCAGCAACAGCGTCTGCCCAGTTCCAGCAGGGGGCAGCAGGGCCCGGGTCAGAGTGGGCACGGGGCCGGCCTGGGGCAGCCCACAGCCTGCCCAGGAACCTGCCCAGCTCGGCCCACCTGGCTGAGCCCACGAGATCTGCACAGAGAAGAGAAGTGGGAGCACTGAGGGGCTGGCTGGGAGCGGGAAATGGACGGCGACCCCCCTGCTCCCCCAGACTCTAGCCTCCTTGCCTTCTCCCTTGCAATGCTCGGGAGAGCAGCGCAGAATGGGCTAAGAATCTGGGGGTGAACTAAGGATGGAGAAATCCCCCTGCAGAAAAACCTAATTTCAGTGCTTTGGTAAAGCGCGGAGGTTTCCAAGTCATGCAGGGTCTCTCCCTCGCAGAAAGGCAGGGAACGGATAAGGGAGGACCCAGGGGGCTGAGCAGGCTGGTCAGAGAAGGGCGGGAGGGACCATCATGCTGGCATGGAGGGGACCTGTGCTTCATGGCCCACTTTATCCGCATCCTAGTCCCAGTTGGCTATAGCTAAGCTGACCAGACTCTTTGCCCCACAGTGCGGAGGGCTGGGCTTATGTTCCTCCCCAGCTTCCAGGATGAGGAGGGAGATCTGGGTGTTCTGGCCATGAGTCACTTGCAGAATGCCCACCGGGGCCCTCTTCTGCTTCCGTGAGAATCAGGTTAACCTATTCTGCCAGGGCGGGAGGCCCATCTGCTTCCCAGGCCTGCCAACCCCTTTCATGGCAGAGGGAGACACAGTGCCTTTTCTTCTGCAGCTGGCCCTGCGGAGGGGAGGTGGCGGGGTTCCCTCACGGGGTCACCTGTTGTGCTCTCACGCCCCCTGGTGTCCTATTTAGGAGTGAGCAGTAATGTGGGGCTCTAACCTACCACGGTTCCAGGCTCACCTTTCTCTTGGAATGACTCCGGCAGTCCGAAACGCCCCCACCCATAAGGCTGTGCACTTCAGCCCTGTCCTCGAGGTCTGACGGTGGTGGGGACCAGTCCTGGGGATGGGGGTGCACAAGGGACTCTAGTTCGTGAGTAGCTGGAGGGCTAGGGGGTCCAAGGTGGGCTCGGGAGTACAGCGCAGGGTTCCCGGCGGTGGCAGTGGAAGACAGGCCTGGGAGTGTTTCCCTGGAAGGGGAGATGGGAACAGTGGTCAGAGAGTGAGGGGTGGGGGCGGGACTGAGACTCAGTTCAGCCTCTGTCCCTGCCCATTTCTGGGACCGGGTTTCCGGTCTGTGCAAGGGGTAAGAAGCTGTTGAAAACAGCTGCCGCGCGTGGGACCCTTCCTCCACGGGCTCTGGGCATCTGGAGATTTGGCATCGCTCTTTCCAAGATGCTGGCAGCGACTGAGGAAGTGGGAGACAGGTAGCTCTGCCTACGCATGCACTTGCCGAAGGGGTAGGCTAGGGGGTCCCCTAAACCCACTCCCCAATCTCATGAGGGCATCACCCCCCCCCTTCATCTCAGAGTCCTAACTTTAATGGGGCTTCTGGGGGTGCCTAGGGCAAGTCATGGCAATGTTCCTCCACTCTGTCCTGCCTGTGGCCCTTCTGGAAATCTCCCGGCCGTCAGACTGGCTCCTTTGCCCACCTGTGGGGGCCACGGCGCAGGCCAGCACACATGCAGGCCAGGAGGCAGAGGAGGCCCAGGCACACGCCCACGATGATGCCGGTGACCGAGTGCACATCCAAGGAGTCTGGTGAGGGAGAGAGAGCGGGTCGAACACAGGAGTACGGGGCTCACAGAGCAGGATTTCTTGTGGTTTCCTTGGGGGACCACTGGCTGAAGTCTCACTGTTCCAACCCTCAAAATCTTCTCATTGGGGAAGCCGGGATGGCTCAGTGGGTTAGGCGCTCACTTTGCAGCGCCGGGGACCGAGGATCGAATCCCGGCCCCGGCCCGTGCGGACCCATATGCTGAGCTGGGAGCTCCCCCAGTTCAGTTCTCTCTCTGTCTCTGTCTCTGTATCTCTCTCTCTCTCTGTGTCAAAAATTAATAAAATAAATAAATAAATAAATAAATCCTCTCATGCAAGAACCAGAGGGCCTCACAGCCTCACAGAGACCACAGCTACCTCTCTTCAACTGTCCTCCCCACTGGACACGGCAAGTTGTGGTCCCTCCCCCTCAACCTGCCTGCTGACCAGGCCCAGTTTCATGGGTGTGCATAGTCCCGCGGGGCCCACACTTACAAGGGCTCTGTTCCCGGTTCAATGCTCTGCTGTCACCATCTCAAAACTTCCTAATTTTTAAAATAAGGAGCCCCTCGTTTCCTTCCTTTTTTTTTTTTTTAAGATTTATTTTATTGTTTGAGAAAAGGAGAGAGAGAGGAGGAGAGCCCGGCGCGGTCTCCCCAGCTGTACATCATTAGTTGTGACACAGTTTCATTCCACACAGGTGGAGGTGGGGCGGAACTGAACTGGGGCCTCCCTCATGGGAGGCGAGAACCTCACCACCATCCTGGTGGCCACCAGCTAGGCTGTAGTTCAGCATGTGGGCTGGTATGGGCCAGGGCTGGGACTCAATCCCAGACCTCGAGGATGCAAGACAAGCGCTCAACCTGTTGAGTTATCCCGGCATCCAAGGAGCCCCTCATTTTCAGTTCGCCCTGCAAATTATGTAGCCAGCACTGCTGCCTGCCTTCACTCCACACAGCTCATCACCTCTCCAAGCCAGTCCTCCAGGCAAAGCAACCTCCCAAAGAAACCAAGCCAGTCTCCCAAAAACCTGACCTCTCAACCGAATCACCACTGAACCACTTCAAATTTCAAAAATTGGGGAAGCCAGGATGGCTCAGTGGGTTAAGCGCTAGCTTTGCTGCTCAGGGACCAAGGATCGAATCCTGGCCTCGGCCTGTGTGGACCCATATGCTGAACTTGGGGCCTCCCATGCAGGGGGCCCCCAGCCCAGCTCCTGCCCTGCATGGTCCCTGCCCACCTGTGTGGAACGAAACCATGTCAAAACTGATGATGTACAACTATAAAGACTGCTCTGGGCTCTCTCCCTTCTGTCTGTCTCTCTCTGTCAAAAAAGAAAATAAATAAATAAAAATAAATCTTCAAAAAAAATTTTTTTTTTAAATTGTCTTCTCTGCACCAAGCTAGGAGGTCAGTTGTTCAAAAACAATGTAAGTGCAGTCATGCCCAGTGGCAGAGCCTTAGAAGAGATGGCTTTAGGGTTAGAAGTCAACTCCGGGGACCTCTGGGGACCTGGGGCTGCCCCAGGCTGGGCCCCACTCCTTACCTGAGAGCTTCTCCTGGAGAGTGATCACATCCTGCAGGCCAGAGAACGGCCCCGGCCCCACCTCTGTGCGTGCCCCCATCTTGAAGAAGTACCTAGTGTCACTCTCGAGGCCACGCACCTCGGCACTGAAGATGTTTCCTGGGAGTGGGGAAAGCAGGGAAGCGGGGTTGCCCGGGGTGGGATGCAGGGAGCAGCGGGCAAGCAGGACAAAGTCTGCTCCTCCCCCTCAGGCAGCCGCGTCTGCCTGTCCCTCCTAGAAGAGCAAACCTCAGCAGCACTCTCACTACTAACCCGGCCGCTGGGGGGTGTGGAGAGTGGGGAGAGGGTGAGGAAGGTCTTGCTCCAGTGCCCGGGGCGGGAGCCCTCACCCTCCGTGGTGAGCAGGGTCCACTGATGCTCGGGCTGGCTGTGGTTGTTGCTGTAGAGGATCAGATACTCCACGATCTCCCCGTTGGGCTCGGAGGGCGGGCACCAGTGCAGGAGAACAGTAGACGGGGTCAGGGAGCTCAGGCGCAAGTCCGATGGGGGCGTCGAGGGCCCTGGGGTGCAGGGGAGGAGGTGGAGAGAAGCAGGGTGGCCGAGAGCCCCAGCTCTGGGGGCAGCTGTGAGACAGGCC
Source organism: Craseonycteris thonglongyai (assembly GCA_004027555.1). NCBI lineage: Eukaryota > Metazoa > Chordata > Mammalia > Chiroptera > Craseonycteridae > Craseonycteris > Craseonycteris thonglongyai. Next base: position 52,919 of record PVKE010002526.1, on the reverse strand, counting down.
ATGAGGACATGCCCCTCTTCTTCCTCCTTCACTGGGACAAACCCCAAACCTCAAAGCCAGACGAGGTCTGGTCTCTAATTTGGGGATTTCTGTGAACTAGTTGGGGGGGGGGCTTCACCCCTGTGCTCCCCTCCCTGAAACTCTTCGCCACTGCTTGCAGCAGAGGTCCCTAAGCGTCCACACGCAAGGGCGGGACAGCTTGTCTGGTAGTCTAGGGGCCTTGGGGGAGAGCTCAACACTTTTTGGAAGGCTTACATTCTATTTTAAACTCTCAAACTAATTTTGCCATCTATTCCATGGTAAAGTTTAATATAAAATAACATCTAACTTTATTATTAGAAGTTTCTAACTCCCCTTGCCACCCCAAGTCTTAATGTAAACTGGTTGATGCCCTGTGTAGTTGCCCGTGTCCCTGGCATAGGTGCTATAGCGTCGTGGGTGGGCACCCCAGTGCGAGAACTGCCACCTTGGCAGGCTTTGTGTTTTGCTTTTAGAGAAGAAGCTGATCCTGGGAGGTGAGGGTGAATGAGGAAGAGTGAGAAGGAGCATAAGGTGATGGGTATGTTGGGAAGGGACAGATATTGGGGGGTTCAGGTTTTCAAGGCCTGAGGGAGGATGGAATGGGAACCCAGGGCTGGAAGGCGTGACAGCTACAGCGGGACAGGCTGCCGGAGCCTCTTTAACTCTCTCTGACTCCCAGCTTCTTGGCTTGTTTCCCCACCTACAGAAGAACTACCCCACTCTGCCATTTGTGCTGGGAACCCAGTCATAGTCGCCTGTGAGAAAACACGGGGACTCCCTAAACTCCATACGCAGCTTAAGACCATAGTAACTGAGGTCACAGGGGGAGTGAGAACTGTGAAAGCAGTTTTTTAAAAAGCAAATTCAGGAGAACGGCGTGCCTCCACACCCCGCCCAGCACACATTTTCCCATTTCAGGTCCTGGGACAAAGGTCTTCTGTCGCCAGGAAGGTGAATAGTCTCAGGGCTGACAGAACTGAAGAGCCTCTGCTGTGAGAACAAAAGTCCATTTGTCTTGAAATGCCATTCCCAGAGGGTTCCAGAGTGACAGACTTGCAAAGCAAATGGTCCCATCCTCTCTTTTTATAGATGAGGACAGAGGCCCCTGCCTGGGTGGAGAGGTGACCTGCCCAAATCTCCCTGTGTGGCAGGGGCTGGACAGGGACCTGAATGCAGAATAGAGGTCCCCTGCCGCCCCCACTGTCACCAGCTCAGTGAGGTCTTGGCACAGCCTTGTAAAAGAAGCCACTCCTCTAACTCCTATGTTATTATTTTTACGGGTAAATGGCTGAGACAGTGCAGGACTGGACCACTTCAATGCAGAGCCAATGACAGACCCGGACGAGCTTCTGAGGCTCACTTCAGAACAGAGGGTCGAAGGGCCACTCACGGTCAGGCAGGGTGGAGCGCTCTACCACGGAGCCGAAAGGCCCGTCCACGTCCACACCATGGGACTGTACCGCAAACTCGTATTTGGTGAATGGCTTCAGCCCGCCAATGAGGATGTCTTCTCCTGAGCTGTGGAGGCAAGAAGTGTGACTGGTGCTCTCAGGCATGCCCTCCTAGCAGGGAAGTCCCTCCAAATCTCCTCCCCTGCCCCAGCCCTAGCCCAGGCCCTACCCTGACTGAGAAGGGAATCTGCTCCCAGGCGTGGGGGCCACACCAGCCAGAGAACCTGCAGGGGGTCTGGATGGAGGCTGCTCCCAGGGAATCATGCTCCAGGTCCCACCCCCAAGCCAGGCCCCTCCCTCCAGGAACTGTCCTGGGTGAATCCAAGTCATCCTTCACACAAGGAACCATCTCCACTTCATCTTTTCCTTGATGTAATTCTACTTTGGCGGCACCTATATACGGCTGTATACATCTATTGCTTTTTATGGAATGCTTCCGCTGCCAAACCAGCAGCTCCTGAGAACAGGGCCCGACAGGGGGTCCTCTCAGGAGAACAGCTGGGTGGTCTCTTCCCCATCATGTTGGAAGCCAGCCCTCTGAGGTTGAAGAAATAGCTCTCTGCCTGCATCATGCTCCCAAGGGTTCAGCACAAGGCTCTGTGGCAAGGGGAGGGGATCAGATGGACTTGCCTTTTCCACCATCAGACCCTCAGTGTAACCTGTGAGCCCTGAAAGTTTCCTGAATCCTCCCAGGGTCTCTCTCCTCCTCAGCAGCTGCTGCCTTCCTCCCCGCTTTCCTGGACTAGCCTCTCTCTTCCTCACCTGGTATAATAGGTGACCAGGGAGGCATTCCTGAGCCCCCAGGGGCTGAAGCGCACGGTGTAGTTGACAATCTTGACTGTGGTGAAGTCTGGTTTTTTCCACCGAAGCCAAATGGATGTGGAGCTGTTTGATTCCGCATGGACATGGGCGGGAGGCAAGGGCGCCCCCCTCTGGATGGGCAGGTCTGGAAGGTGAAAAGTAGAGTGTGGGGAAGGAATGAAGGACACTCCTAAAAATGTATGGAGCTTTACCGGTCCCAGTTTACAGTTATTTCCCTCTACCCTCCCTCTTTTGCTCTTGTGAGTGGGGTAGCATCATTCCCACTTTACAGGTGAGGAAACTGAGGTCCCCAAGAATTTAAGTGATTTGCCAAGGTTATACACATAGCAGACTGTGATAGACAGGCAGCAAATCACGGCAGGTAAGAGCACAGATTCTGGAGCCAGGCTGCCCTGGTTCAAGTTCCAGCTCTGCCATATCCAAGCTGCATAACCTTTTTATTCTTTTTTTAAAGATTGTTTTTGACAGAGAGAGAGACAGAGAGAAGGAGGAGGGTCCAGAGCAGTCTCCATAGTTGCACATCATTTGTTTTCAACATAATGTCATTCCATAGGCAGGTGCAAGGCCACACAGGGCAGGAACCAGCTGGGGGGCCTCCCACATGGGAAGCTTGCCTCGGTGAGAACCAAATTGGGGGCACACCCCAGTTCAGCATATGGGTCGGGGTCAGGATATGATCTTCGGTGCCAGGGCTATAAGATGAGCGCTCAGCCCGCTGAGCCATCCCGGCTTCCCCTGAGCTGTATAACCTTGGAGAAGTTACTTAACCTGTCTCTGCCTCCAATCCCAATGGTCAGTGGGGCTGATAACAGTATCTACCTCATAGCATTGTTATAGGATTAAGTTAGTTAATGCTTTTAAAGTATATAGAAAAATTATCAGGCATATTGTCATGGGCTGAATGTTTGTGTCCTCACCAGCATTTACTTTGTTGAAATTTGAACACATGGTGGAATGCCCATGAGTAGGATCCGTGCCTGTCTTTGTCCATTCGGGCTGCTATAATGAAGTAGCATAGGTGGGATGGTTTGTAAATGACAGAAATTTAGTTCTGGAGGCTGGAATCTGAGATCAGGGTGCCAGCAGGATCAAGTCCTGGTGAGAGGCCTCTTCCAGGTTGCAGACTGCCAGCTTATTGTAAGAGCACATGGCAGAGAGCAGAGAGAGGAAGGAAGCTCTCCAGTGACTCTTATAAGGGCACTAATCGCATTCATAAGGGCTCTACCCTCACGACCTCATCTACTCCTAATACCTCACACTGGAGGGTATGGTTTCAACATATGAATTTTGGGGGGACACAACTCTCAGTCCATAACAGTGCCCTTATAGAAGGGACCCCCAGAGAGCTCTCCAACCCTCTTTCTGCCATGTGAGGACACAGAGAGAAGATGGCCTAGGGTCTATGAAACAGGATGTGGGTTCTCACCAGACACTGATTCTGCCAGTGCCTTGATCTTAGACTTCCTAGCCTCTAGAACTATGAGAACCAAATGTTTGGTTGCTTAAGATGATGGTCTTTTTGTTATAGTAAGTATTATAGGATGATATGTTTATTACATAAACATAAAAGAACTTTAACTCCATGAGAGCAGGTACCTTACTTGGGTTGTTCATCACTAAATTCCCAGAACAGAGCTGGCACATAGTAGATGCTCAGTAAAAGAGTTGCTGAGTGAACAAACTGAAATTAGAATCCAGGTTTCTTGGTCCTGGTTCAGTGTTCCTTTCACGAAACCACATGGTTGAAAATCTGCCTGGGAAGTTATAGGGGAGGAAGTACCATGATGGGCAGCAGAGGTGGCCGATCCAGGGCCATGGGTAGTGCATTGCAGTGGAAAGACCTTTGCCTGGAAGCCAGGGGTCCTGGTTCCAGTCTAGGCTCTGTGTGACCTTGGACAAGTCCCTTTGCCTCACTGAGCCTCAGTTTCCTGGTAGGCCCCATGGGGATACACTCTCTGCCTAGAGTGGAGGGCTAATCTGATAGTGTGATGTAAGTAGACATGTTTCAAAAATTGTCTAAAAGTCAAACTTGGGGTCAGGAGTCATTGATCAATCATGGACTTGCTCTGTGTCCTACTTTCCAAATTGGCACTGCTCATGGGTAATGAAAATACGGTAGCAGTCCTAGAAGACAGCACATAAACTGGAGCTTCTTTCTATGACAGAGGCTGTCTGGAGCCAGAAGAGAATCCCTGAGCCTAGGAGAATGCATTTGGGGCTGTCTGAGGCTGCCAGACAGCCTGACTACCAGGGCTGGCCCTGAGGAAAGGGAAAGGAAGCCACACACAGACCCCTTGCCTGAGCCCCTCACCTGGTGCGGGAGCCTTCTCCGTCTTGCCCTTCCACACTGCTGCATAGCCGTCCTCCTGTTTGTTGAATGCCACAAGCTTCACCTCATACAGACGGCCAGGGACTGGGGAAGGTTACAGGGATCACTCATTAGCTAGCACAACCTCTGAGGTCACTCTCTTGTCCCCAGAGAGGAGTCCATCTCTAACTTCTGCACCCAGCTTGTCCAGTCTCCCCCTCCCCCCATGCATCCACGTCTATCTCGTTCCCTCCCACAGCCCTCCTCACCTAACTGGGTCAGCTCGTACTGCTTCACTTTCTTCTTGAGCCGGACAGGCCCGACATCCCAAGCCTGGTCTCCGCGTCCTCCTGGGGGGCTCTCACCATTCGCCTCTTCCTCGGCCCCCACCTCCCGCCAGTAGAGCTTGTAGCCAGAGATCTGGGCAGGGTGAGGGGGTGGCTGCCACGACACGACCAGGGATTCCATCCTTGCCCGTACCTTCAACTCTGCAGGGGCAAAAGGGACTGGGGGCAGAGGAGCAAGGCAGGGGAGGAGTAGGAATAAAATCGGGAATGAGGAAGAGGCAGGAGTAAGCACAAAGCAGGAAGACAGCGTTGAGTGAGAGCCATGCCAGGCTTCTCCCAGTGCATCGCCACTCAGCCACCACCCTAAGTGCCAGGCCCGAGCTGGCCAAGAGGGGGACTCACTATTCCACAAGCCCAGAGTGCTGAGAATGGAGGGATGCACAGAGGCTGTCAAGGAGCACTGCCAGAGCAGGGCTGACCGTGCCTAGCACAGAGTAGGCTCTGTGCTGAAGGAATGAACGTATAGAGACTGGCAGGCAAATGGGCCCCAAGGGTTGCTGAGGCCAGGAAGAAGGGGCAGAGCCATTGAAGTGGGGACCCTGTTGGAGCCTAGGAGTAGGGGGCTTACTATGTGTTAGACCCTGTTCTAAGCACTCCGTACATACATTTTTAATTTATTCTCACAACCCTATAAAATAATAAAAATACCATTATTCCCATTTTGCAGGTAAGAAAATGGAGGCTCAGAGAAGTTAAGTAATTTGCCCAAGGGCACACAGATAGTAGGTGTGCCAGGTTTTGCCTGCATTTAATCACTCTACTCTTGGGCCTCTCAACAAAAACCAACAATCATAATCATGGAAGCGGCTGCTAGTTAACAGGTTCTGACAGCGTACGAAACACTTTGCTTACATTATCAATCCGCATGCCTCTGTCGGCAGCAAGTGAAGCCTTAGCATTGAGAACAGTATGTTGGAGGTCACACAGCATAAGAAGGGTCACCTGAACTCCGATACGTCTGCAAAGGCCAGCCCTTTGCCTCTACATCCGTCCTCCCTGACCCATCGAGCAGGGGGAGCCATGGAAGGTCTCTGATGGAGGGGGTGATTGGATCTGCGCACCAGGGGCACACACACCCCCACACACTCATACGTGCTCCCGGCCCCGGCCCCTCCCAGCTCATACCATGGCTCTGGTTGTGCATGCTGGGCGTCCTGTGCTGCATCCACTGGGACGGCACCCCGTAGCCGGCCCCTGTGCCCGCCGAGATCCGAACCCGATATACCTTGTTGGGCAGAAGTGAATTCAGTGTAAGCTGTGTCTCATTCCCTGGCACGTCGGTGGAGAAAATCTGATCTGTTGGGACAGAAAAGACTGGCTGCTGGGAGGCCACCTGAGGACCACAACCCCTAAATCCCCCAACACCACCTCTTCCACCTCAGACCCTGGTTCCTCAGTGCCCATGGGAGCCTGAAGCCCTCGCAACCTGGGAGGACGCCATGGCTCCAGGGCTGAGTCCTGGGCTTCCCGCTCCAGCGGAGGGAGCCGTCAGCCTCAGCTCAGAGTAGAGCGAATCATGGCACGTGGTGCCCACCTCCCCATAAACTGTCAATGACCCCCCGGACGCACACACACTAGGGCTCAGGCACCACCTGCCCTTCAAAGCCCTGACAACCCCTTCAAGCCCCCCTCCTCACCCTGCCTTCCCTCTTCACCTCCACTTTGGCCCCAGCCTCTTGCCTTCTAGCTGGTCCTTTCATACTCCTCGATTACTGGCATCTGCCCTAACTCACGCTCCTCCACACTCCATTCCCCCATCCTACTAGCACCTCCCCCACCTCCCAATCCCTCATCTGCTCTTGGAGCTGGAAGGGACCCTAGAAATCACCTAGGCCTCATTTCACAGATAAGGAAACTGAGGCAGGGATTCAGCAGAATGACACAGGTGCAGAGGAGGTGGGGCCAGAACTAGCCCTGCCCTCTGCCTTAAGCTTCCTCTTTACAGGTTTCCTTCCCCTGCTGCCCCCTTCTCCCCACATTGTCCGATTCCCTCAGACTCCCCTCATGCGGCGCAGGTTCCCACGGCTCTGCCCAACCCTTCACGTCCACCATTCCCAGCCCGGTGGAGCTTGCGCCTTGCCCCCACTCACCTTCCTTTCCCAAACCGTACTCGACCTTGTACTTGACCACGTGCCCGTTGCTCAGGCTGGGAGGTAGGGGCAGCCACGCCACCCTGATGTCCGAGGGGTTGGGGCTGGACAGGGAGAGCTGGGGCGCTGCACTGGGGACTGAGACAGAAGAACATCAGCATGAGCTCTGCTCCACCGACGTGGGAGGTGAGGCCCAGGAGCGGTCAGAGACTTGCCCAGGTCACACAGCAAGTCAGAAGGAGGCCCAGGACCAGGATCTGAGGGAGGAAAGGGAGCCTCTCAGGGGAGCCCCAAGCTGGACAGGAGGGGACATCCTTCCCACCCCATACAAGGTTTGGGGCACAATCTTCCACTTCCAGTGGGTTGTCATGGGTCCCTGCCTGACTGGATGGTATATGCAGGCCAGGGAGAAGGGTCACACGACATAGGGAGTCACAGACTGAGATCTCTAGTTCCAGCTGTACTACTGACCCTGGGCCAGTCACTCATTTTCTGGGCCTCAGTTTCCCCAACTGTGAATTGGGGAGAAGAGCCCCTGCCCACCCCTTCTCAGGGCATAGAGATGACACAAGGCAGGTAAACATGCCCTGGCCCACACTGGTAAAGAGAAGACAAGCTGCCATCCCCAGGGGATCCTCTGGGTCCCAAGGTGCCCACTGCAGGTTCGGAGGCCCTACCATCGTCCAGCGTGTGGACCAGCGCCGGGGTGGAGGTGCGGCTGGCCCCCAGCTGCGAGTAGGCCACCACGTAGAACTCATAGTCGGTGTTGGGTTCCAGGTCCCGAACCTGTAGCTCTGTGGTATCATTGTTCACTGCAAACTGGTATTCCACATTGTCCATGCCTGGGGTCGTGACACAGAGGACAAAGGGACTGTCACAGGGCTACACCGCCCCCCATGAAGACCAACAGCTGAAGGCTGTCTAAGGTTCCTTCATATTGTCTCAGTCTCTGGAATAGTCGATTTATAGCTAAATTGCCCCAGATCATCTCAGCTGGACAGTATAAACTCCCCTGGCTTCTAGACCCACGATATTAATTCCTCCACTGGTTAGGAAGTTCCTTCTGGCATCTGGTTGAAGTGACTCCTGCTGCACTGACACTGGCTCCAGGAATGCGAAGGCATGGTCCCTGGGAGGAGAAGCACCCTCTCCCTCTCCTTTCATAAACTGTGACTGAGGGGGAATATGGCACACCTTTAACCCTCTGATACCAGACCTAACCCATATCTATGCCAGTCTGTCCTGTGGGCTCCCACCGCACCCCACCCTAACCCCAAAGGTATTATCCAGACAGATCATATCCGTGTCCCCTCCCTCAGTCTCAGCCCCCACCCCTGACCGCTGCAGACGTACCCTGAGCCTTCTGGTAGTGGAGGGAGAAGCCAATGATCTGCTCACTGTGCAGCTCCGGCCGCTCCCAGGCCACCAGCACGGTGGAGCTGCTCAGCGGCGTGGCCGTGACCCGCGTGGGGGCGCTGGGCAGCCCGTCGCGCACCACCACGGCCAGCGGCGCGGCGGCGCACGCGGTCCCCGCGCGGTTCTCGGCCACGCACTGGTAGTAGCCGGCGTCCTGCAGGCCGATCTGCGTGATCACCAGGCTGCCGCCGCCGCCCTGCACCTTAACGCGCCCGTTGGGCCGCAGCGGCGCCCCGTCGTGCAGCCAGCGCAGCGCGGGCCGCGGCTCCCCGGACGCGCGGCACACGAAGCGCGCGGTGCTGGCCCGCGTCCGCGACAGCGCCTCGGGCGCCTGTGAGATGGCAGGGGCGGCTGGGGGCGGGGAGGGGGCCGCTGACCGCACGCTCGGGCCCCCAGGGGCTCTGCCCCCTTCCCCAAACAGCACCAACCGACCCCCACATGCGCCCCGACCCCTGACTCGCCCCTTTCCCCAAAGACTAGTGCAGCGCAGGCCGACCTCTACTTCTGCACTTGCCCCAGCCCCGCGATGACCATGCTCTGCCTCTCCCTGAATTGCCCCAGGCCTCCTCACCTTCCCCTAGCACCCTAGCGCCTCCTGGTTCTAACCCTACTCCTTTATCACCTCCTCCCCTACGTCTAGTGCCTCCCACACCTGCCAGATTTACCCCTCTCCTCCGTTATCCCTGTCCTGCGCAACCCCGTCCCCAGTTTTCCTAGTACCACTGAGACCTCTCCATTGTCTCCCCCAGTAACCTCTGTCCCACCCCTCCCCCACTATCCAAGACCCACACAGAGTCCCTCCTCACCCTCCAATCACCCTAATCACCCCGCTTTCTCTCCCTGACTCAGTTCTCCCCACTCCATCCTCCACTCCCTCCTCCAATTATCTAGTCTGTCCCCTCCAAGCCCTCCTCCCCGTGAGCGCCAACCCCAAGTCCTTCTGATTTTTCATCCTCCAAGATCATCATCACTCAGTTCCACTAACATATCCACTTGCCCACTTCCCACCTCCCCACTCTTCCTTGGGCCCCAGCTAACCGGGCCCAATGTGGCCGCCCGCACACCTCCTCCCCAGCCTTCCCCGGGCCTCACCCAGAACGCGGAGCTCAGCCGCAGCCGTGGCGAAGTCGCGCGTGCGGGGCTTATTGGCGCGGCAGACGTAGACACCGGAGTGCCGGGGCTGCGCGCTGCGGATCAGGAGGTTGGTGCGGCCTAGGACGATGACATCCGTGGAGATGGGCTTCCCGTCTAGGGCAGGAGAGGGAAAGGTCTGGAGAGTGGACCTCAGGGCCCCTTACATCCGGGTGTAGAGAACACAACAGTCCCCAGTTCGAATCTCAGTTCCTCCACTTGCCAGCCTGAGGACCCTCTCTGACTCCTAGTGACTAGGTCTATAAACGGGGAGACTGTCCCTAGCTGGAAGGACTGCTGTGGGGGTGGAATGAATAAGGGTGTGAGGACCCCTGGCACAGTGCAGACACATAATAGGTGCTCAGGACACTACTACCATTACCATTAAATTCACTTCTCTCAAGAAGGGCACACTGCTCTATGGTCTTAGTCCAGTACCTATGATGAAGATACGGCTGAAAAGGTCTGATGAAAACCAAAGATTTGAATATGTACAAAGACTTTCATCTTGATGTGAAATGAAAACCATCTTAAAAGCGCTTGCCTTATGGACGTGAACAGAAAATCCAGGGAAGACATGCAAATGGTCAAGAAACACAAAAAAGTGTTCAACTTCACGTAACCAAAGAAATGCACATCAAAACAGATGTTAATTTTTCACCTATCAAGTTGAAGAAGTACCGTAAGTTGCAATGCAGGAGACAGGGCTATTCAGGCAGGGGCTATACCTTGACCTAGAAGCCAGGGATTCCACTGGTGGGCATCTGTCCTGGGGAGATGTGAACAGGACTGATCACTGTAGGGTTAACTGTAACAGTGGACAACTGGAAAGGACTTAAAAATCCAACAGTGGGAACTGGCAAATTACTTCACAGCTATATTCAAATGATGGAATATCATCTAGTCATAATTTTTTTTTAAGATTTATTTTATTGTTTTTGACAGAGATAGGCAGAGAGAGAGAGAGAGAGAGAGAGAGACAGAGACAGAGAGAGACAGAGAGACAGAGAGAATGGGGAGGGCCCAGAGCAGTCTCCATAGTTGTAGTTGTCAGTTTTTAACATAGTTTCATTCCACACAGGTGGTGGGGAGGTGCTCCCGCTCCCCCCACAGGGTGGGAACTGGCCGTGGGCCTCCTACATGGGAAGCTTGCCCCCTCGCCCCGCAAGAACCCAACTTGGGCCACACCCCAGTACAGCTTATGGGTCCGCAGGGGCCCGGGATTTGATCCTCGGACCCCAGGGCGGCAAAGCGAGTGCTCAACCCGCTGAGGCAGCCCAGCATGCCCCATAATTATTTTTTGAACATGTTTTAAATATGGGGAAATGCTTTTGATATCATGTGGAATGAAAACAGGACTTGGAACTATAAATTCAGCATGCTTTCAAATTTAGAGAAAAATGTACACACGCATAGAAAAAATCTGGAAGAAAATACACACATATGTTAACAATTTTTATCTCTGAATGGTGGGATGTTTTGTTTCTGCTTTTCCCTCATTTTCTATAATGAACACATACAAGTTTTGCAATCAGAGAAAAATAAAACAAAAGTCCCTTCCCTGACTTGGTGGACCAAGTTGCTGGAAAAGAAGCAGCGCCTGGAGTCAGAGTGAAGGTCTTTTGTGGCCTTCCTCTTCCCAGTCTGCCCAGGAGTGCTATGAACAGTTTCTCCAAGTGAGTTGCCAAACCCACAGGTGTCAGAATCCTCTGGGACAACAATTCTCAAATTCTTATTGTGCACAAGAATCACAGAATTGCAGGAAATGCTAAAATGTGGAGGCTTAGGACAGGCCCCAGATTCCGCATTGCTAAGTAGGCCCAGGTGGTGGGTCCAAAGCCCTCACTTTCAATAGCAAGCACCTAGAGCACTTGATTCCTGGAGTTATTCTTGGATAATTCTCCAGATCTGAAGGAAGGGAGTCTGTACTTAGCAAGCGCCCTGGATCATCACGATATTAGAATTTCTGGGTGACACGAGGCTTACCCCAATAATAGTATGAGGGTCCTGCTGGCCCTGGAATCCCCCCAACTAGGTACGTGTCACAAGTCCAAAGAGGCCGTGCCAGCCGGGGAGGCACAAAGACACTAGCACTATTCTATTTCATCAGTTCAGTGGGGGGTGGTGCGTAGTTTTGGGGTTTATTATTTTTCTTGAAACTATATATTCGTTATGTGCTCTTGAAGGTGAGGTACAAACTTATAGAAAGAAGGCAGTGTAGGGTAACAGACTGAGCCAATGAAAAAAGGGTAAACAAGGCTGGGTTTAAGACTTCAGTCATCAACTTGGGACAAGTTACTTCATATGGACAAATAGAAACAGAAACAGTCCTTGTTTTTCTTCCACACAAGACTGTAGGGAGTGGTGTAGCAGAAAGAGAGCCGACTGGGTCCCGGCTTTCCACCTGCCTCTCTCAGCCTCAGCTTCCCATCTGCCCACTGGGAATAACAGTCCTGTCCCCTCTCTGCCTCCAGGGGCTCTTGGAGGCTCAGGCAGGAGAGCAGTTGTGAGAGCTCAGTAGATTGCAAGGTGACAGCTGGCCCAGTGCCCTCATTACCCTGATAGTATCTCCTAGAATGCAGTCCCACTTGGCACTTATCACTTGCTGCCTGATACCATCAAGTCTCTCCTCATGGCTGTTTTATCTCCCTCGCCCAGACTATGAGTTCAGAGACAGGGCCCCTGTGTTTCTCATCTGGGTGTTTTACTCATTGTGCCCAACATGAAGCCCCGCACAAAGGGAGAGGCACACTGGGTGGGACCAAGAGGTGGCTTTGTAATTAACCAGAGCAGCAGTGGGGGCCTGGTTCCACCTGACTCACTGGCTGTGTGGCACCTTTCCAACGCTCACACACTCACCTGCAACATTGTTGGAAGGAATGAAATAAGTCAGGCGGAGAAGTTAGCCCAGCACCCACCCTAAGGAGGGTCTTGATAACAATTTTGTGAGTGGCCGATTCAAAGGACCTAAAGGAAACATGCTACACAGATTGATGGTTGTGGCCAGGGCCCCACCCACACTCAGTCCTGGGAGATTAGTTCTCGCCACACTAAAAGTTGGAGACCATGGAGTGGTCACCCTCATACATAGCTCCTTGACTTGGGGACACATAAAATGCCACACCCCTCCTTTCCCATCCCCTCCAGTCCCCTCCCTCCACTTACCCTGTCTGACCCAGGACACAAAAGGGGTGGGGTCAGCCGCGGCTACACATTCCATCACCACACTCTGGCCAGACACCACAGTGGTGTTCTCTGGGGCTGCCACAATGACCACATCCTGCCCCCTGGTGGATGCCAGGGACCCTGGAGAGAGGGCAGACCAGCAGGCAGCCTTACTGTTAGGTCTACACATGCAGTAGCTCCCCTGATGCGTGGCAGGTTGGGCAGGGAGCAGCTAGGGTTCCGCTTGGCAGATGGGGAAAGCAGCTGCATAGTTCCGCAGAGCTGGGGCTGGAACTCAGCTCTTTCTCTTGAAGCCAGGAGAAGAATAACCTGGCCTCTGACACATTGCCCCTGTTCTTCCTTGCCAAACTGAACCCACCCACCAGGCAGAGGATGGTCAGGGTCATGAGTAGACTTGAAGTTTGGACTTAGAGCCAACAGTCATAACTGCTAGTTCCAGCACTTATTATCATGATCATAAATGTGCTGTGTGATCTTAGACAAGTCCCTTCTCCAAAGGGTCTCAGGTTCCAATGCACAAAAGCCAGGGCGTGGGCTCCAGTTTCGGCCAGCTTGGCAGCTCCCTGAGCACCGATTCCTGCCAAATTGTCAGTGTGACCTGGCCCCCTGGGTCAGCCTGGTGAATACCTGGTTTGCCCAGCAGATGGAGGCAGAGAGCCCGGGCACAAGAGGGAAAGCGAACCACACGGTGCAAACAGCTCACCAGCTAAGCCAGGGGAAACAGGATGGGTGGGCGGAGAGACCAAAAGGCGGGTGGAAAGAGCCGTGAGGAGGGGCTGGGCAGAGGGGAGATGCCACGGCAAAGGGAGGCAAGTGAGAGGCCCTTAGGGGAGACCTGAAGTGAGATCCGTGGAGCACCTGCTAGGTGCCAGGCACTTTCCAGTTATCTCAGCTATTCTCATAACCTCCAGGAGCTGGACATTTGATAACCAGGCCAGGGTCACAGCGGGGGTGGATAGAGAAGCCAGGATTTAAACCAGGTCTTTCTGACCGCAAAGCCTGTGACCTTCCTACTGCATCACCCTGGGATAGGAAGCTTTCAGAGAAAAGGAGAGGGTAGGAGCACCGGCCTGCAGGGAATTCATAGTGCACAGCAAGCAGAGAGGGGCCAGTGCCCCTGGACACACAGAGGGGCGGGACCAGGGCTTCAGGGCACTGACACCACCCCTCAGATGCCTCCCTCCTAACCTGTCCCCAGCCCTGGATGCTCCATCCACCCCAAGGGAACGCAGGGCCTCCCAGGGGACAGAGCCCTGCACTGGGAGTCCAGCCCCAGCTCTGACTTGCTGGGTGGCACTGCCTTCTCTGGGCTTCATCCCCTCATGGGAATGGTGCACTGTCACCTACTTGGAGGCAAGGCTTGGACCTCTTCGGGCCCCTTTCACCTCTGAGGTGGCTGACCCCAGGAACGCCCGTTTGCCTGCCCAGACAGCCCCCTTACCTCTGCGGGCCACACTGAGTCGGGCCTCCTGGCTGACGCGCTGATGGGCTGAGTTGGTGGCCACGCAGCGGTAGGAGCCTGCATCACTCTCCTGAACGTCTAGGATCTGGAGAACCCCGTTGGGAAGAGTGATGAGCCTTGGGAAAGGGGAAAGGGCACCTGTGAGGTGAGCAGGAGCTCTGCAAGGAAGGTGGCCCGCCCCAACTCTCCTGAGCCCACCCCACTCTAGCCCGAAATACCTACAGCGTCTCACTTGCAAGCCTCACTCATAATTTTAAGACGCAGATGAGAACCGTGGGAGACCGTTTTCACCGATCAGATTGGCAAAGGTGAAAAGGTTTAATAACAATGGGGAGGACGCACTCCTTGTCTTGTTGGCGGCCATGCCAATCGATATATCCTTGATCAAGGGCAAGGTGGTGGTGATACCTTAAACTCAATCAAACCTGCAGGTGCCTTTTGACCCAGCGACGCCACTTCAAAGACTCTAACCCACAGATATCCTCTTACATGTACACAAAAATGTATGTTTAACAATATTCACTCTGGTGTTGTCTGTAATAGCAAAAGACTGGACATTATTATCCAAGTGGCCATCTGTAGGGTGGGAACTAGCTAAATTGGTTTGGGTGCATTCATACAATGGAATGCTACGCAGCTATTAAAAGGGAGGCAGCTCCTTTGTGTGCTTATACAGGAAGATCTCCAAAATGTGTACGGAGCAGAATGGTGTGTCGGAGAGATATGTACATTTATATGTTGGCACTGCATGGCTAAAGGGGTCCTGGGATGCTGGGAGCTGATGATGACAGACTTACTTTTATTATACAGCCTTTTATGCAGATTAAATTTGTTCACCCCTGGTCTGTATTACCTCCTACCTCCCCCAATAAAATCCCTTTTATTCACACTACACCCTCTGACCCTTAAAATAAGCCCAAGAAATAGAGGGGAATCATAACCATCATTTTTTTGGTAACAAAACGAAGGCTCAGAGGGAGTAGGGTATTTTCCCATGATCTCACAGCTGAAGAAGAGTTAAAACTTGAACCCAGATTTTCTGGTGCCAAGTTCCATGTTCTTCCCACCTGCCTGTCTCAGGAGCCCTTAGATGGCTGAGAGTGCCAGGGGAAGGGACATGGTCCCCAGCAAGCTCCAGTCAACACGTACATTACTGACAAGGGACAAGGTGGATGAGGGTGGTTGGGGTTCTCTGCACGCTTGCTTAAAGGGTTGGAAGGCGTTTTGGGCTAGAAAGGCCCAGAAGCCTTGCTTGAAAGACAGTGCAACGTGGGGCAGAGAAGTGTCCATGGAGGCTGAGGTGGTGGGGAGCAAAGTGGGCTCTGGCTGAGGTAGGGCATGAGTGCGTCCTCCTGATTCCTCCAACTGTGAGTTCTAGTTTCTCAAGAGAGTGAACGAACGGTGCTGGTTCCTGGATGTAGGCTGGGCCAAGGTCAGAGAGGAAATGAGGCAGCTGTGCATTTGGTGAAAATTCCTTGGCTTGTGGGGAAAAGGGGTATGAGAAAATCTAAACAGGAGGGAACTTGCTGTACGGTGCTGGGAGAGAATTCTGGCCGTGGGCCTGGAAACCTGCATTGGCCCAAAGACTTATAGGAAAAACAGAAAGCTGAATCATTCCCTCCCTCACCCCAAAGGCTAACCCACCTCTATCCCAGCATCTTACCCTCAGCTCCAATAGCTGCCCACATCAGTGCTGGGCCAGAGCGGGAGAAGGAACAAGAAGGCAAAATCCTGAGCCAGGACCCAGCCAGCTGCCATGAATAATTTGATGGAAAAGGCCAAGTGGGGAAGGATAAGCAGGACCCATTTGGGAAACTAAGCCCCCATCCCATCCAGGTCTCCTCCACCTAATACATTGTGCCTCTAAGACCTTTCATCTTCCCTCAGTCCAGCTAGCTGACTGTCTGCTGGGTTCCTGCTGGGAGCTGCCCACACTTCCTAACCCAAAGTTCCCTGGTCTTTCTAGGGAAAATGTACTCTAGGTACCAAGAGGTAATACCTCCTTTGACAAGTACCATTTCCTCAATGATGTGTTGAATGAATGAATGAACGGATACATTTCCTCAGATGTGCTGTTGCTACAGGCAACAGAAGGGCGATGGAACCACTGTTAGTGCTCATCTAGTCTTTGGCTTTGATAAAATGTGGTTTTCTTAGAAGCTCTGTCCTTGGAAAGCTGTCCAAGATATATTGGTTAGTGGGGGAAAAGAGTTATAAAACAGTGTTTATGAAGCAGTCCTATTTTGGGAACATAAATAAATATGTTAGGATATGCACAAAAATGTCAAGGGTGGTAAAGCTCCCGTCACTCAAGGAGGTTTTCTCTAGCGGTCGGATTACTGGGGACTCTATTTGTTGTGTTTAAAAAATATATATATATATACATTTTTTTTACAGTGAATTTTTATTAGTTTGGAAATATAAAACTTTAAAAAACGTAAATTGAAAAAAGCATGTGCCGTTGTATACTTTGTTTGGTAACGCCGGGCCCTAACCCAGAAGCAGCTGCGGCTAGTGGAGAGAAGTGGCTCCAATTTCTGCGAGTGACGTTACATGTCTGGGCCTCAGGTTCTCATCTGAAAAGTGGGTGAAATAGTTCCTGTCCTGCTTACTTCACAGCCCTGACCCTTTTCATGTCTCATGAGCTCACATTAGATAATGGGCATAAACACTATCTATGAATTGAAAACTCTAAACACATGTTTACAGCAGGATAAAACGTACACATACAAGTATTTAAAAAGATGGGCAGTGGGTGGGGAGAAATACTCAAAATGGTAAGAGCTGTCTGTGTTCAGTTGGTAGGTGTCTATGTTCCCGTTAAGTTAGTATATTTTATCATTAAAGCATCTGTTCAAATTTCAAATAAAAACAAAATAGCTACTTATAGAATGAAAAGCAACCTCTATCCAAAAGGAAAGGATCATTTTCTTTCCAAACCTGAACTTGAACCTGCTGCCCCAACCCCCTAAAAGGCCACCCGGACCCAGGGGTTCAAGAGCACATCAGAAATGACACAGCTGCTCTGACTTTCTTGAGAGCCAAGAAGCCCCCACCCTAAGCCTGTCAGAGATCCCCCTGGAGCAGGGGGACACGAGCTGAGGGTCACCTTGGGTTGACAGACACGATGGACAGCGGGAGCTGGGTAGGGCAGAAGGCTAGACCAGGGAGCCCACCGCATTCAATCCCATCAGTGCCACGTTTGTGAAGTCCGAGTGAATGGTGATAACAGAATGATTTCCAGTGCACCCAGGCACATTTCTTATTCCAGTGGTTATGTATTTATTTTCATGGCCACCTTCTATTTATGGTAAGTGTTGCTGGCTTTCCATTTTGCCATAGTGAGATAATGTTCTGTTTTAGTATGTGTTAAGTTACAAAAGAGAGAGCTGATTTAAAAAAATATATTAAGTAAGGGATTATATAAATGGTCTAGGGTATGGCCAAAATTATAAAGAGGGTTTGTGAATGCCTGGGATTTGGGAAACATTGCTCTCACTGATGACTGTTTTCCATAGAAGAAAAATTATCCCCTATCATTAGAAATGCGCATAAGCACTAGAAAATTGCCTTAGGGTCTAGTCTTCACCATCAGCTTCAAAAATAAGCACAGATACCCTGACAGAGTGTGTTTATTAATTGCACATGTGCACACCCTACACCAAGGCATATGGTCTCCCTCCAACCACTGGGCTGAGTTTATGAATAGCATATTTGTACATGTACTATATCTGGGCATGTGTAAAAGTACATACCTTGAGCATAATCCAGTTGCTGTTTTAGGCATTTCTTTATTACCCATACACAATGTGTGAGGACATGTGAGCCCAGCTTATTTATAGTTGAGGATCACTTTTCAGAGGACTTGGGGGCAAACACTCCCAGAGCTCAGGAACTGGCAGCTCCAGACTCCTGGGAGAGGCATGTGGTTTCATGGAATGATGCCTGAAGTAGATGTTGGGAGGTGAGGTCGGAACCTCACAGCCTGCTGAGAAACTTTGGGGAAGTCATTTCTCTGCTCTGAGCTGTAGTGGGACCACCCGATTCCTAAGCCCACCTGCAGCAGGAACTTCAGATGCTGTGACCCCCACCCCCACCCCAACTGCCAAATCACAAGAGGTTTGTGTGTCATCCATGCCAGGGCTCTGGTGTCTAACATGTGGGTCCTAGCTGTGTGGCCTGGGCCAAGGTACTTCTGTCTCTGATCCTCAGCTCCCTCATTTAACAATCCAGATAACAATATGTGCCACAGCCATATGTACAGACCTGGAAGGATGTTTATTATCTGCTACATAAAAAAAAGTAAAATTTGCAACATAACCCCATTTTTGTTTAAAAAATAAAAAGGTGATTGGAAAAAAAAAACCCAGTATGTACAATATGATGTAAAATTTTAAAGAGAATATTTATGAATATATAGGGGAAAAGTCCAGAGGGCAGACATCAAAACTAACAGTGGCTTTCTACAGGTGACAGGACAAGTAATTTTTGTTCTTTTTTTATTTATATGAATTTGAGAAATGTATCTTCCAGAAATATAAACTAAAAGAGTAAACTATGAAAAATAAGAAACACCTACTTTGAAAGATGATGGGAATGATAAAGAGAAAATATGATTCGCAGTAAGTGGTGCCTATTGTGACTTTTTTTGCTCTCTGCCAGGAGGAAGCTCTCACCTGGTTCTTGCCCAGCAACTCCCAAGAAACACCCACCAAATCGTGGTAAGAAGCCCAACATTTGGAAGGCACAGAACTTAAAATGTCAGTGGTAGGAACACAGGGTCAGCATTCCCATGGCCCACTCCCTAGAATGCTCCTTCATGGGATGCTGGAAGAGGGGCTCTGGGCAGGTGAGTCTAGAAGTATCTGGTTAAATAAGTTAAACAGGAAGGAGAACAGACTCTGGATGGTGAGCACACAACGCAACACATAGACGAGGTACTACAGAATCGTACACCTGGAACCTATGTAATTTTTACCAACCAATGTCACCCCAATAAATTTTATTTAAAAAAAAAAAGTTAAACAGGTTTTCTGTAAAGGATTTCTCAGGGCCTTCTAAACCCCAAGAGGAAGATTTATAGGCAGTGACCTATAAATCTGACTTTATTGGACTACAGAATACTTTTTTCCAGAAATCATCTTTAGGGATGAATGTTCTAAAAAGAACAGACTTTGGGAAACCGTGATCTAATCCAACCCTTTCATTTTATAGATGAGAATGAAGCTGAGTGAGAAATGACTTGCTGAGGTAAAATGGGGCTAACCTATCACCAAAGTCAATAGGGTCGCTTATATCTTGACCTTTCAACCTTTTTCCTCCTCCATAACTGTTACAGGGACGTGTCCTGTGGCTTTTCAGCCTATAAATTTCTCCTACACTTTCTCTCTTACCTAAGCATGGGCAAAAGTCAGGAGAGCTGAAACAACGCATTCAAGACGGGATAGACCCAGGGTAGGAAGACCAGGAAACCAGTGTTTCTAAGCTCAAGGAACCCCACCTCCACCAGGAGAGGAGCTAGGAATTGCAACTAGAGAGATACAGGGAGAGGACTGTAGGGTGGCTGGGAAAAGCCTGTTGGAGCCACATTTCCAAAAATGTCAGAATCCATGGGGTGACAACCGAGTCATGAGACCAACTCAGAGACCACAGATGCAAATGAGCCCGAGTTTTCTGGTCACACGGCAGGTACATCTGGGACCACTCAGGAGGCCACAGGAAGAATCAGGTCCTGGGTCTAGTTTCTCTTCCACCTTAGAAACTCTTCCTTGGCATTGTTCCATCTGCCCATTGCCTTTATGGGGACAGAGGAGAGTGAAACAGGAAGGAGCTCCCCAACCCATTTATCAGATGCCACAGCCCACTGGGTGTTATGCATCCAGAGCAGAAACTCCAGAAGAACCTTACAGAAGAGCATTCCTTTCCAGCAGCCTCAGGGCCCAGAATGAACCACCAACATTCTGCCAGTGGCCCATTGTGTGGCCTTGGGTAAACCTCAGCTCCTCTTTGACCCTCAGTCTTCTTCTCAACAAAGCCAGTGGTTAGACTAGAGGTGCTCTGAAGGACTCTATCACTACTCCCTACCCAAGCTCCATAGCTTAGGGAGTGGCTTTCTTCCCAGGGAGCAAAATCTTCTTGCCCAACTTCTATTTGGGACCAGAGAGTCAGGTGATGATTGGCTCCTGTCAGCTTGAGCTAATGGAGCCACCCTGAGTTTAAGAACCCTGAAGGCCTCCCTGGCCTGCCCACTGTGACCCACTCTCCACTCCCCTGCAGGGCACTCACCGAGGCTCCTCAGGCACTGTCACCTGGTCCTTCTCCCAAGTAATGATGGGTGCTGGCAGCCCTTCAATGTGGCACTCAAATCGAGCTGTCCCATTCTCCTCCACTGTCTGAGACTCCGGGTGCAGAGAGAAGCCTGCGAGTGCTAGAGAGGAGCACAGCAGCACACAGGCAGGGACAGGAGAGGGGCATGGGAAAGAGAGGCCGCAACAAGCAGAGAGAGAGAGAGAGAGAGAGAAGCAAAGCAAGTTCAGACCAACAGTGGCGAGAGGCCGCCAGAGGATAAGAAGTAGTGATTACTGGTCAGATGCTATGGGTTGAATGAATTCCAAAGTGCCCCAACCTACCATCAACATCACGGTCAGACTGCAGTAAGATGCACATTTTTTCTGGCCTGAAAATTATTTCCTGGTGATCTGTGCCTCCTGAGAGCTTCTCCAGGGGTGGGCTAGACAGTGGGGCTTGACTCCACACACTCCACATGCTGTGGGGTAGGGAGCTCCCTGGGGAAACACCTTTGAACCCCTAACACTCTTACTTACAAGCCTCACTGGCAGGCTTCCTGAAGGAGAGCACAACGTTAGACTTTCTAACTCAAAGGGAAAGAAGAGGAGGAGGAACAGAGGAATGGAGAAGTGGGACTAATGAACAGTGAGGCAGAGAATACCAAGGAGGGACCTACTGAGCATGATGGGAGGCAGGAAAAGGGGGAGTGGGCTCAAGAGATAGGCCTCCGTGCAGGCAACGAACCAGATACCACTTTCCACACCCCAGGCCTCCTGGGTCTCAGCTCAGCCCCCAGATGCCAGCACTTACTGGCAAGTTTGACCACTGCAGCCTGGCTGGCAACCACTCCAAGGGGCCCATGGGCCAGGCAGGTATAGCTGCCCTCAATGACATCTGAGGCCCCAGGGGCCGCCTTGTCTCTGCCGTCAGATGCTAATGGCTGGGACAGCCACAGGGAGCCATTGGGTAGCAGGTGCAGGTGGTCATGGTCCAGCAAGGCGCCTCCATCTTTGCTCCACGTGACGCGTGTAGGGGGTCCGACAGCAGCAGCCCCTAGACTGCAGTCCAGCACAATGGCCTGTTCTGGGCCCAGGATCACTTGCAGTGGTCCCCTTCCACAGCTCAGCTCCATGGTTGTCTCCTGGGGCAGAGGCAGCTCCCCTGCATAGAGGAAGGGGCAGCAGGGCCATCAGTGTGCGTCCTCCCAGCTCCCACAGTCCCCAGCTCCAGTCACTCACCTAGCAGCTGGGGCAAATCGTGGAGCAAGAGGTCTCCTGGAAAGACCCGAGTCTGGATCCTGGCTGGTCCCTTACTAACAGTGATCTTGGGCCAACTGCTGTACTTCTCCATGCCCATCTTACCCAGCTGCTCAGTCCTCACCCAACATTATTCATAATGGGCAAAAAGTGGGGACAACCCAAATGCCCATCACCTGACCAATGGATAAATAAATTACTCAGCCATCGAAAAGAACGAAGCACTGACACACACACTACAACATGGATGAACCTTAAAAACATCATGCTAAGTGAAAGCGGTCAGTCACAAAATGACGCATATTGTATGATCTCATTTCTATGAAATGTCCAGAATAGGCAAATCCACAGAGACAGAAAGTAGATTAGTGGTTGCCAGGGACTGTGGAGAGGGAAGAATGAGGAGTCATGGTTCAGGGATATGAAGTTTCTTTGGGGGATAATAAAAATGTTCTAGAGCAGGGGTGTCCAGCCTTTTGGCTTCCCTGGGCAATGAGGGAAGAAGAACTGTCTTGGGCTACACATAGAATACGCTAACACTAATGATAGCTGATGAGCCAAAAAAAAAAAAACCCCAAACAAACAAAAAACTCATGTTTTAAGAAAGTTTAAGAATTCGTGTTGGGGGATACTGGGATAGCTCAGCAGTTTGAGCACTTGCCTCATAATCACAAGGTCTAGGGTTTGCTTCAGGACCCCCGCCCAATGCAAATCCCATATGCTGAACTGCGGAGAAACTGGTTACCACCGGGTTGGCTTATCAGCAAAGGTTCGAGGCCCCTACTTTGGTTCCCACCCTGCATGGAATGAAACCATGTCACAGCTAATGATGTACAATTATGGAGACAGCTCTGGGCCCTCCCAGCTTCTCTCTCTCTTACCTTCTCTCAAACAAAAAAAATAAATCTTAAAAAAATAAAAAAGACTCTGTGTTGGGCCGCATTCAAAACTGTCGTGGGCAACACGCAGTCCGCGGGCTGCAGATGGGACAAGCTTGTCAGAATAAGACAGTGGCGATCACTGCACAACCTTGTAAATATACTAAAAACACCTGATTTGTACACTTTAAATAGTGAATTTTGTGGTATGTGCATTGCATCTCAATTAAAAAGGACACAGTAATTGCTTTCTCTCATAAGACTATTGTGCGCATTGAATGAATTGATGTGTGGAAAAGGAGTTCAGCACAGTGCCTTACCTGGCACAGACTTGGGGCTCAGAAATATCATGCCCTCCCTGGCACCTTACAGGTCATCCTGAGCACTGTAACCCTACCCACCTCTGCCCCAGCCGCTGGAGGAGCTAACTCTCTTTCCTGGAGCTCCCTTCCCGCAAGGCCACGCAGCCACCCACAGCCAGAACCCAGTCTCCTGACCAAGCCAGGCATCTGTTCTCTCCAGAGGCCCCAGCAGAGCCTGCAGCTCTAGCACTGCCCTTGCCACAAAGGGAAGAGCAGGAGAACAAGGGGAGAAGGAAGTGCCATCCCAGGGTCAAAACCAAAGCACACTGAAGGCCAATGTTTACTATTTTAACCAACGTTTCAGCAGCACCCAGGAACTATTATTTATGGAAGAAGGGTTGGTTCTCCCAGTTGTGTCTCCCAGAAGGCTGACCTGCTGCCTCCCTGTCCCATAAAAGCTCAGAGGCCCCAGGCCCCTTCTTATCCCTTGGCTTGACTCCTTCCTTCTGAGCAAATGACATGTCTAAGAGTGAACCAGGGACAATGGCCCATATTCATTACAAGGCATGCCTGGACTGACAGAGCCATGTGGCATGTAGAAGGAACAATGCCTAGGGAATCTGGGATCCTCAGTTCTAGACCTGGCTCTGTCACAGTCTTGCTGTGTGGCCTTGGCCGGTCACTCACTTCTCCTTCTTGCCCTTACTTTACTCAAATGTAGCAGGTGATGCCTGAGATTCTATGACTTTAGGATTATTCAATGAATTGGACATACCGATTACTGAAGAAACAGCATCATCTAGACACACAAACTGTGGATAGAACTTTCCACACCTGAATACATGCACCCCGGTCTCTGCCATATGCACTGCAACCTGGAGACATATATACCTACACTTAGAACCCCTGTCTGTCCCCGGACTCCCTTCCCACTACCCTCATAGAAGAACAAGACTACTGGTAGCTGAGAAGTCCCAACTGGCTGAGGGCAGAAGCCAGCACTCTGATGCTGCAGTGTGAAGGATGGACAGACAGGGCCTAAACCAGGCCTCTGCCTTCCTTAATGCATCAGAAAGGCTAAGGCTCCCTTAGTACCGCCAGCTATATAACTGGGCTCAGCACTGCCAGTGGGTACGGGGAAAAGAAGGCAGCCCTTGCCCTCACCCAGTTTCCATTCTAACTGGGGAAACCAAATTGGCATTCACATCATTGCAGGCCATTGGCTGTGGTGGGAAGAGCATTTGACCTTGGCACAGAAGATCAAGGTTGCAATCTAGCTCTTGCACCTATCAGCTGTGTGACAAGCCACTTAACTTCTCTGGGCCTCAGTGTCCACATCTGTAAAATGAAGATGACACCATCAGGCCTGTGAGGATTAGAAAAGATAATATATGTCCAGGGCTCCAGCCCAGAATCTGGTGGACATCAATAAAGGAATGGGAGCTCATACTTTAAAAAGGTATTGGAAGGAGCTGTACAAATGCTAATCTTTGTTCTTAACATTCAGTCCCTTCTATCTCTGAGGCCCTAGATTCTAGGATTCAAACGCAGGCAAGCCTGGGATCTCAGCCCAGCGGCTTCAAATTGCCCCATTCCAGCCACTGAGCAGTGGGTTTGAGTTTCAGGGGAGAAAAGCCCCACATGACACGAATCCCTGAGCCCTCCGGCAGTCTCCCCGCCCCCCAAAGCATGTCTGGGGCTTGGAAAATCCCCTGCCGTGCTGAACAAACAATGTGAACAGTTGGGGCCCAAGCAGCTGCTGGGTATGTCAGCAGCCTGGGCTCTGGCGGGCAGGCCGGCAGCCAGAGGGGCCGGGTGGCTGGCTGGGGAGCTCAGAGGAGGCTCCAGTTCCCTTCCTGAATATTCATGGATCAGCAGATGTCTGGCTTTCCCCACCTCTGAGGAGCCCAGCACCCAACAAGGCAGGGCTGAGATGTACACGCAGAGAGAACCAGGAACCTCAGAGAACACAGGGCTGTGCCTGGAGCCCAAGCAGGCCCATAAGCGTGGAAATAGCTGCAAAGCCCACGATTTCTCACTTTGTGAATGGGGAAACGGAGATAGTTGCTGCTGAATAAGGTTTCTCTCTGCCTCAGTGGTCAACCCAACTTCTTGTCCAGGACAAGCATCCTTAGGGGCTCAGCTCGGGCACCAGCCAGCAATAAGGCTGCCCCTGCTGTGCCCAGGTGAAGCTTTCTCTGAGTGTCACATCACATAGCCACTACGAAAGCCATCCTTCCTTCTTCCCTAGGTGAGCAATGGGATGTGGTGGGACAAGCCATGACCTGGAGTCAGAGTCCTGGGTCATTTGTTGTATGACCTTGGTCCACTACTTTCCTCCTTTCAGTCTCAGGTTCCACAGTCTGAAGATGAAGAGTCTTCTCCTTTCTCATTTTCACCAAAATTCTCTCATCAGCAGAGGGGAATATATCCAGGAGGCTTGCTGACTGCCTGAAATGGTTTTATTTTAAATACTTGGCACATTTTGCATTCTGCTCTGTTACACAGCCATGTTTGTTTTCATACAAATGTGGTTCCGACACCACCAAATCTTTTTGTAAAAGGGACGCTCTGGGGAGTGGGCCTTGTCTGTCCAGTGGCTTCATGGCCACCTCTTCCTGCCCCCCCCCCCCCCCCCCCCAGGCCTCAGCCATGGCTGATCCTCAAAGCCCCTCCCATGAGCACTTGTCAGCTGTCCCTCTCAGGACGGGAGTGGACACAGTGGACTCTGGTTGCCCACCAGCCTTCTGCCTTGAGGGGGCTTCTCTCTCCCACAGTCCTCCTCAGTCTCCTTGGCGAGACCCTGCCAGAGACCGCGAGCTTCTACACCATCTCTCAATCTCCTTTTTCTGACAGATTATTTTACCCACTTACAGGATAAATTAGATTTTAGGAAGCCAATTAGAACCCAGACAGAAAGGAGCTTTGCTGCCGAGCCCCTGGGCCAGCTCAGTGTGTTTCATGAGATTAGTGGGGCCTGACCAGAGCCAGGGTTCCATTTTTCAGTGCACTCTTGGGAAAGAGGCAGGGACGGGGAGGGGAATAAAGCTGCGATGTCTCCTCAATGAAGCCAAGAACTCACCCAAACATCCATGCCTTGTCACTTCTGAATTTCAGGGCCCAAACAGATTTACAACTTGTTTTCTGTCTAGAGGTAATTCTCCATGACACCATTGCCACTGTCCTTTTCCGGGAGACACAAGCCAGTTTTTTCCAGAAACCTCCCTCCTTATCCCCCCTGACTTGGCCATGTCCCTTACCACACACTCAGCCCCTCCCACTAACAGCTGGAAGGAAAGCTTGGCATGGTTGCCTGGGACACAGGGGTAGCTAGAGTACCCACTTCAGCCGACTTGACAGCAAAGCCACACTCAGCTGCCTACCTCCTGTTCCCTGTGACCCTCTGTCCCCACCAGCCCTAACCACTTCCAGTTCTCTGAAAGCACATGGCTGCTTCATGCATTGCTTATGCTGCTCCCTCTCCCTACAATAGCCATGCCATCTGGGGTCTGATTTAGGTGCCTTCCCTTTTTCTATGCCATAGAACCCTGGGCACCTAGGTCAATGCAATTATCACTCTAAACCAGGGGTGTCCAACCTTTTGGCTTCCCTGGGCCACACTGGAAGAATAATTTTCTTGAGTCACACATACAATACACTAACACTAACGATAGCTGATGAGCTGAAACACACACACACATACCTAATAATGTTTTAATAAAGTTTATGAATTTGTGTTGGGCTGCACTCAAAGCCATCCTAGGCTGCATGCAGCTCGCAAGCGGCAGGTTGGACAAACTTGCTCTAAATTTTTGATTTGCTTTTCTCTACAACTAGGCAATAGGCTTGAGATTATGTCCTAGTCAGCTTTCTAAATCTCCAATACCTAAAATAGCGCCTACCAGGGAAGCCGGGATGGCTCAGTGGGTTAAGCGCTCACTTTGCAGCCCCGGGGACCGAGGATCCAATCCCGGCCCATGTGGACCCATATGGTGAACTGGGGAGTGCCCCTAGTTCAGTTCTCACCGGGGCGAGACCCCGGCCCAGTTCCTGCCCTGTGCAGCCCCGCCTACCTGTGGAATGAAACTATGTGGAAAAACCAATGATGTGCAACTATGGAGACTGTTCTGGGCCCTCCCCCTTCTCTCTGTCTCTGTATCTCTCTCTTTCTCTCTCTCTCTATCTGTCAAAACAATACAAATACATCTTTAAAAACAAACAAACAGCGCCTACCACATAGAAGGTGCTCAATAAATTGAACAAATGAGTGCCCATACGGAAGCACACTCAGAAAGATATGACACAGAGAACCTCATGCTTTCCCAAGCCTCAATTTTCTTATCTGTAAAAAACTGGAGGAACTCCCTTCAGAGTTGGGGATGACGTCAATAATATATGTGGAAACTGCCTAGCGTACTATGTGGCACCTAGTAAACACCTAAGGTAATGCTTAAAGAGCAGAGACAGAACAGCAAACTCACATTGAAAGAAGCTCTGTACTTGAACATTACCAGGATTGGGAAGCTCACTCCCTCATCTTGTTCTACTGTGTGGCTTGTCTGAATAAAAATATCTTCCTGGGAAAGCTGGGATGGCTCAGCAGGTTAAGCACTCACTTTGAAGCCCTGGGGACCAAGGATCGAATCCCGGCCCCGGCTCATGCGGACCCACATGCTGAACTGGGGTGTGCCCCCAGTTCAGTTCTTGCCGGGACCTATGTGGGAGGCTCCCGGCCCAGTTCCTGCCCTGCACAGCCCTGTGCCCACCTGTGGAGTGAAACTATATGGAAAACTAATGTCAACTATGGAGACTGCTCTGGGCCCTCCCCCTTCTCTCTGTCTCTCTCTGTCTCTGTTTCTCTCTGTCAAAAAATCAATAAAATAAATCTTAAAAAAAAAGAAAATTCTTCCTTCTCTGCCCACCTTTGTCACCCTGTATGCATCACTTACTTGCCAGAATTCTGTCCTCCAAACTATGTGACAAAGTAATAAGCCCCATATGAAACCACCCAGAAGTCTTGGCTCTGTACCCATTTGCACCTGAGAGTGTATTGAGCTTCTGCTTCCCTGACTCTAATGACCCCACAAACCCACAAATCCAAAGGATGCCCCAGCTCAGCCTCAGCCTGCGAGCCCTGTGAGCCCAGAAGACAGAGTCTGTTTCTCTGCAAGTCACGCCCAGAACATCCTGTCTCTGGTTTTCCTTCCCCTGCAGCTCCCATCACCCACCTCTAACCAGTCTGGGGCTGGGGTCCTCCCCCATCGGAGCTGCTCTTATTTCTCTCTCCTCAACCCTAGGGAGCTGGGAGCCCCCAGGCAGGCCTGGCAATGACATCTGTTCTGCATCTGGAATTCTGTGTCAAGTCTAGTTGCTGTACCTCAGAAACAGTGGAGGCTAAACAGGAGGTAGTGGGTAGGGATGGGTCGAGAAGGTGGACTCCAGAGACCAGATACACCAGCTGAACGGGGCCAAGCCTACAGTTAAGTTTTCATGTGATGGGGCGTGGGTGCAGAGAGACTGAACTTGGATACGTGGATACCAAATCTTGGGGAAGTGTATCTACTCTAAGAGCCAGGAGACTGGTTCCAGCCCCAACTCAGTCCCCATCCATGTAACTCTGGGAAGCCACTCAGTTTTCTCATCTGTCAAATGGGTGCATGCTGGAATTATTTTTCTAAGTTCCTTTTAGTGCTGATATTCGATGATGCTCTAATTGTGAGATCACTTAACTTGAAAGAGGTACCTTTAGGAAAAAAGGAAATTATAATTTATACATAATGTGTGATTAACTGGGCCATGAAAGTATATACAAGATCAATGAAGGTTTAGATAACTTCTGGATAAGATTCACTATTAAGAGAAACTATGTTTGACCTGGTTCCTAACATCTGAAATAGGGTCTGATAGTACCACCCGTTACCCCAACTGCCTTAGGTTAGCCTCTGAGCCTCCAAGCTGAGAAAGGGATGGGAGGGGTGTAGTTTCTGGGTGAGGAGAAAGAAATTTTCATGTTCTCAAAGGTCTCCTATTCCTGACCTCTAGTTTATGCAGCCCCCAAATTCTGATTGGGTGAAAGGGAGAGCCCCACTTCTTGCATGCTGTGAAAACTGCCCACTCAGCATTTCAGCACCACTCACAAACAGGAATCCCATTCCTCTAAAAAGTCACTATCCTGACCCCCAAAACCAGCCCTTCATTCTGCCATGTTGTGGTTGTTACAGTGCCTATTATTTTTTACTTCCCTCTCCCTCACCCCCTACAAATTCAATCTATCCTCCAGTCCTACTGATCCTATTTCCTAAATAACTCTAGAATCCAGATACTGTGGCCACCCTAACTGCCACGCTGGCTAGTTGCCACCATCCTCTCTTTTGGATTACTACAACTGCCTCCCAAGAAGCTGGAGCTTCCTGCCTCAGCCCTGCCCAATTGATTCTCCACACTGGCTGGAGTGAGCTGATGCAAAACTGATCTGAAACCCCACCAAGGGCTCACAGGGCCTCAGAAGCCTCGGTGGGCTTTACAAGGACCTTCGTGAGCTGGGTCCAGGCCCAACCCAACCCCTCTTCTCTTCCTTGACCTCCGTTGGCCCCTGTCCCATCCCTCTCCAACCTGCCCCACTTGTACTGCTTGTGCTCTAAGTTCCAACCAGATTTAGCTTCATTCAATGGTCTAACTTAAGTTACCTCTGAGTGTTTACACATGCTGTTCTCTGGAAAACTTTCCCCAGCATCACTATCCTTCTACGGGGCAAACTCAGGCTCTGCATTGAGCTCCATTATTCATTGTTTCCTGAAGGAAGCCTTTCATGACCTTTCCAGAGTAGCTGTCAGTGCCCCCACCAGGCTGGAAGCTTTGCACCGGGACCAGGTCTGCCTCCTTATTTACTATATTCCAGGCATCCGGCCCATGCTAGCCAAAAAAAAAAAAGAGTGCTCAGTAAATATTTGTTGAATGAAAGAATGAATGAGTGACCTCGGACCTCGGCCCAGATCAAGGTGGCTAGTCAGAACTCTACAGGTGTGTTCCCAGGCCTGCTGAGCTTTGCACAGAAAAGGGTTTGGGACTGAGGGCTGGAGGTTAGCCACCCGCATTGCTGCCAAGCGAGCCCCAGCTGCCCCCGTGCCCTGCCTTGTGCGCTCCAGAGCACACAGGCTAGGTGTCCCAGGCAGACTGAACTCCTTGCGGGAGGCCCCACCAGTATTCATAATACTCCAGTGACCTTGGTCCCACTTTGTGGGGTGACCCTGAGCCGGTTGCTGGAGCTCATGAAAAACGTGGAAGACGGTGGACACAACTATTCCCAATCCCCTGGGCTACTAGATGACAGATGCCTCTGGGGCACATCCCTGCCCTCTTCACCTGACAGCCTTGGGCAGCCCCACCCCCCTGGGCCAGCGGCCTTGACCCTGCCTCCAGGTGGCCTCCAGCCAGGTCCTCAGTCAGGCTAGAAAGGGGCGTGTCTTTACAGGTAGAGAAGGGGTCCCAACAGTTCTCCCTGCACTTTCTCACCTGCAGTTTGGGCTTGCTGGAGATAGGCCTGGGGTCTGCTGGGTGAAGGCTTCTCCCCCCACACCCACCCTCCCACCCCCACCCCACGCCCGGCGCCATCCCTGCTCCCTCCCACGTGGCCTGGCTGAGTCTCTCTGGAAAGCCGTAGCAGCTGGAGAGAAATCCCCCTCCCCACCCCCGACCTTCAAGTCCCTCCCGACTGGCCCCGGACACGTCCTCAGCTCTCCCCTCTGCATGGTAGGCACGCACTGGGCAAACAAAGCAGGCAGCCCAACCCCCTCCCCAGGCCTCCCACCTACCTCTCCCATGCCTGCCCCCCATCCCCCACCCAAAGCACACAGGACAGAAAGTGTGAGGGCTGGGGCACAAGAAGGAGCCCTAAGCATAGAGACTCGGGACTTGGTCATCCCATCCCCAATCCTTTCTCCAACGCGGACAACTCTGATTCTCCCCTCTCCACACACACACTGAGATGGGGGAGGGGGGGAGTTGGAGGAGGCCTTGCTGACCTCGTCCACTCTCCCCAGATCTGCCCCTGGGGGGTGGGGCAAGAGTGACACGTGTCCCATCCCGACGCGAGTGTAGGATATGTCCACGAAAGCAACTGGTTTCCTGGCCCCTCCCCCAGCCCACTCCGGGCCACGGGTTTGAGGAGCAACACTCCCTCACACACACTAGTCCCAGGGACCACACCCACTGGGCAAAGTTGAGTGTTTTACCACCGCTAACCCCAGTCAATCCGAAATTTCCTGCTCTGGCCCCCCAACACGGGCAAGGACACTCCCCGAAAGCCAAAGCCAAATATTAGCTCAGCCCCCAAAACACAATTAATGACATAGGATCTCGACACACATAGAGGTGCAGACACACACCCGCCACAGCCCTCCTCTTTCACACTCAGCCCGGAGACACGCGCGGGCAAGGCACCAGCACGGCAGCCACGGCCCAGCAAGGCTACGCCGCGACTGTGGCGCGCACTGCGGGCTCGTACGCCCGCGGGCGCCCTCTCCCCACGCGCGGGGCGCGCACTGCGGCCACGCACGCCCGCGGGCGCCCTCTCCCCACGCGCGGGGCGCGCACTGCGGCCACGCACGCCCGCGGGCGCCCTCTCCCCACGCGCGGGGCGCGCACTGCGGCCACGCACGCCCGCGGGCGCCCTCTCCCCACGCGCTGCACCCGCGTGGCGCGCACTACGGCCACGCACGCCCGCGGGCGCCCTCTCCCCACGCGCTGCACGCGCGCGCACACGCACTCCGTCGGGACTCCGCAAACCAAGCACACACACCCCCTGCGGACAAGTGGGAGCCGCCGCCCCGGCCGCGGCGCGCGCCTCGCGGGCACCAGGACGTGCAGCCCGCGCTCCGCGGCCCCCGCCATCGCTCCGGCCCCGGGACCCACGCCAGCCCCACAGCCACGCGCAGCCCCGGGCGCGGGCGCACCGACAGCCCGCAGCCGCTCCCGCCGCGGCCGCGGCGCCCGCCCTTACCGTGCGCGGCCAGCAGGCAGAAGGTCAGCGCGAGGAGCCCGCCGCCGCGGCCGCCGTCCCCGCGCGCCATGGGGCCGGGCCCGGGCCGCCGCCCCGCTCCTGGGCCGCCGCCGCCGGGGGAGGGCGCGCCGGGCGTCAGTGGCCCGGGGAGGCGCGGCGCCGCGGGCGGGGGCGCGGCCTCGGGGGCCCGGGCCCGAGCGGGGGCCGGCGCGGGGGCCGGGGCTGCTGCCGCCTCACCCGCCCCTGCATCGCCATCTTGGGCGAGCCGCCGAGGCGGGGGCGCCGGGCCAGTGCGGTCGCTCGGGCCTGGCGGGGGGCTCCGGGCCGGGGCACAGCTACCCTGCACCGCGCTGGGCTCTGCGCCCCCGTGCCTCACCCTCTGGGCCCCTGTGGGGCCGCCTGTTTCTGGGTCTGTCTGTCTCAGTCTCCCTGCCTCTGGGTCCACGGGTCTCTCAGCCTTGGTGTCTCCGTTTCTTTTCCTGGTCGCTGCCTCGGGGTCTCCTCCATCTCGGCTGCAGGCTGCGTGGAGGCAGATGCAAGGCTTTGGACCCTGTCCTGATGGCCCCGTCTTGCCTTCGGAGCCCAGTCCGCCCTGTCCGAGGTCCTGTACTGACTCCTCTACAGTTAGCTTCTCTACAGGCTGAATCAACAGATCTACTGAGGACATGACAGCTCCCTCTTCACCCGCATCTCCGTTGCCATTCCAAGCTGAGGGCTTCTCCTGGCCTCCTTGCTCCTGCAGTCACCAGCCCGGGCAGGGCATTCAGTCTACCTCAAGCACCGCCACATTCAGCCCTCCCTGCAACTCTGGGACAGACAAGGAAAGTTTCATTACTTCCATGTGACACACAGGGAAACTGAGGCGGGAGGAGATGAAGACTTGCCTAAGGACAGGAAGCCAGAGAGCAGCAGATTGAGGACCAGAACCCTGGTTTGCTGACTCCAAACGGTCATTTCCCATTCATGCTTCAACTGTGCCTTCTCTGTCTTAGCCAGACTGATGGCCTCAGTTATCCCACAAATATTTCTTGCTCTAAAGCCAGGGATTCAATCTTCAGGCTAGAGTGGGGAGAGGAGTACAGATTGAATAACCTACTTAGAGTCCCTTCCAAAACCAAGACTGTCATGGTTCTTTATTCCCTGTGTCTTCAGGATTCTCATGACTTAGAGCCATTTTGTCTCTATCCTGTAGGTGCCTGACCCGTCTGTTGCTAGTTAACCCTCAATAATGACCTGTACTTTGCAGATCTAATAGGGTCTGGCATTTACGCATTCATTGCTAGGTGCATTAGCAGCATTTGACCTAGGCGATCACTTCCACTTGCTTCTCCTAATGATGTCATCTGGTCATCAAGGCTTTAAGTGACATCTCTATACTGAAGATGCCCAAATTTATACCTCCAGCCTGGACCATCTCCCCTGAACCCCAGACTTATCCAGCTACCTGTTCAACATTTTCTTCAGCTGTCTAATAGGCATTTCACATTTAACATGTCCAAAATTGAGCTCTGATCTTCCCTATTAAGCCTGCTTCTCCCAGTTTCCTGCATCTCAGCTCCTAGCAGTTCTATCCCCATGTTGCTCAGGTCAAAAACATCGGTGTCTTCCTTGACCCTTCACTTTCACATCCTTCACGCTCCCCCTTCTACCACCTTGATCCAAGCACGGTTACCTCTCACCTGCATTGTTGCAGTAGCTTCCTCATGAGTCTCCTGGTTTCTGTCCTCAGCCCCTTTCAGTCTTTTCTCAATAGAGCATCAAGAGAGTTTCTGTTAAAATGTGAGAGAGATCATCTCACATCTCTGCTCAAAACCCACCAAGATTTCCTATCTCAGAGCAAAAGCCAAAGTCCTTATTACGCTGAGATGTCCTGTCTGAGCCGGAGGCCTGTTTTACCTCTCTGATCTCACCTCCCACCACATCCCCTTTGCTTACCACCTCTCCAGCCACACTAGCCTTCTGGCTGTAACTCGATCATGACCAGCCCCCTCCCTCTTGCCTCTGGTCTAGACCTTTGCCCAGCTAGTGCGAGTCTGGAATTCTGTCCCCCCTCCCCTCTTGTCCTCACAACTTCCCCCAGTCTCCCTGTCCGGCTTCTTTGTAACATGCTCTACATTTTACTTATTTTATTTATAGCCCGTCCCAACAACTAGAATGTGGGCTTCCTGAGGACAGGGATTTTTTGTCTGTTAGGTTCACTGCTGAATTCTAAACAGCTAGACCAGTATCTGGGACTGTGTAGGTGCCAAGAGCCAGGGTAAAAGTTACAAGTCACTGCCCACAGGGACACTGGTGTCCTAAGTGGAATGGGGTGGCAGGGAGGTGGGAGCAAGAGGAAGGACTAACTGGGTGTGTTGGGGGCCGGGGATGTCAAGGAAGAAGGCTTCACAGGACTGATGGTTGTTAGAGATGTTTGACCTGCGTCTTGACTAATTAAGGAGGGCAGAACAAACAGGGCTGGAAGGAATAAACACCCTCTACTGAGGCCCTGTGGTGTGAGGAAGTGTTCTGGACAGGACAGAGCTGATAATTAACTGCACAGATATTCATGGGTCAGGCCCTGCTCTGGGCACTGGGAGTACAGTGGAGAACATGACCGTTCTTGCCTGCATAGCACTTGGCCCAGTGAGTGAGACAGAGACATACACAGGCAACTATACTACTGTGTGACACAGGTTGTGATGGGGCACTCTGGCCAGACTTAGGGGAAAGTAGGGAAAGCTGGAGAAAAACAAATGCCTGGACCCAGTGTAAGCAAAATGTAGTAGGTGTGAACTAGGCAAGAGGGCAGGGGCAGGAGAGGAAGCCAAACGGAAGCCGGGGCCAGATGGGAAAGGCCTTGTATGTTGCCTAGAAAGTAGTTGATGATTTGGCTGTGAATTGAATGGATACATGAATGAACAAGGTGTTGCCATATAAACAGTGTTGCTAGTTCCACAAGCCACACACAAAAATCCAATTCATTTCTCTGTTTTCCTATGTCTGCACACAGGTAGGGAGTTAGGTGTGAGGTGTGACCGGCTTAGGCCAGCCAAATCCAGGAATAAGCGCCATAGTTCTTGTCCTGACTCTGTTACCAATTTGCTGTGTGACTTTGGGTGACTTCCTTCCTCTCCCTGGTCCTCAGCTTTGTTAGTGAGAAAATTAAGAGGTCTGGGATCTGATGCACATTTCTAACCAGGATTTCCAAAGAGTTCACACCCTTAAAAGGGGATATGGGGGGAAGCTGGGATGGCTCCGTGGGTTAGGCGCTCACTTTGCAGCCCTGGGGACCGAGGATCGAATCCTGGCCCCGGCCCGTGTGGACCCATATGCTGAACTGGGGTGTGCCCCCAGTTCAGTTCTCACCGGGGTGAAGACCCCAGCCCAGTTCCTGCCCTGTGCAGCCCCACTCCCACCTGTGGAATGAAACTATGTGGAAAAAGGAATGATGTGCAACTATGGAGACTGTTCTGGGCCCTCCCCCTTCTCTTTGTCTCTATCTCTGTATCTCTCTCTCTGTCAAAAACAATAAAAATAAATCTTAAAAAAAAAAAATGGATATGGCTGGCATTTGTCTTCATTTTTTTTTTTTTAAATCAATCAAATAAAATATTCTATTCTTTTCCCCTTTCACATGTTACCATGGAATGCCTCCAAATGTGTATGGGTTGTGATGAACATGCTCAAGTGAACATTATTTACTACTGTCAGTTTTTATCATTTAATAGCTTAAATTGTTTTCCATCTAGTTATTTATCTGTTTAATTTATAGCCACGGTGGACCATAAGAAATGTATGACAGGAGCACTTATGGCTAAACTACAAAAATCTGATGCTGAGGAAAAATGACAATTTTGCAAATTTGCCTCAAGTTGATCCTCACTGGAAAAGAATGTTAGTCGTCCAATCAGAAGTCGTTGGTCACTAATAGGTCAAAAGTCAATATTTAAAAAAGTAAAATTTAGTGATAATTCTGTCTAATTTGGCTTTTTGTTTACTAGAAAGGCAGACCAACTGCATCTACAGTGCTATTTGTGGAGAAGTACTTCACAATAGATATAAAACCTTTTATTTCACTTTTCAGAAATAAAACTAAAATATTTTAAACATATTTTTATTGTAGCACAAAATGCAATTATATCATAGAAGTCATTTTTGTCTATTTTTTTAATCCTATGGTTAAATATCAATATACATTGGGTCCCCAAATTTAACATATAGGTTTTTTTTGTTGACAAATCATGTCTTTTTTTTTTTTTAGAGAAGGTGTGAGAGAGAGAAAGAAGTGGAGAAGGTCCAGAGCAGTCTCCATAGTTGTACATATTAGTTGTGACATGGTTTCATTCCATGCAGGTGAATTTGGAGCCATGCAGGTCGGGCATTGAACTGGTGCCTCCTGCATGGGAGGTGAGACACTTCACCTGCTGAGTCATTGGTGGTTAAAAGTTGAGCTGCAGTTCAGCATATGGGTTTGCACAGGCCGGGGCCAGGATTTGATCCCTGGACCTCGAGATTGCCAGGCAAGCGCTGAACCTGCTGAGCTATCCTGGCATTCCCAAATCATGCTTTTTTTTTTTTTTTTTTAAAGATTTATTTTATTGATTTTTGACAGAGAGAAACAGAGACAGAGAGAGACAGAGAGAAGGGGGAGGGCCCAGAGCAGTCTACATAGTTGCCATTAGTTTTCCATATAGTTTCACTCCACAGTAGGGCACAGGGCTGCACAGGGCAGGAACTGGGCCGGGGTCTCGCCCCGGTGAGAACCGAACTGGGGGCACTCCCCAGTTCAGCATATGGGTCCGTACGGGCTGGGGCCGGGATTCAATCCTCAGTCCCCAGGGCTTCAAAGTGAGCGCTTAACCTGCTGAGCCATCCCAGCTTTCCCATCAAATCATGCTTTTTAAAAAATTAAATTAAAATCAATATGAATCACTTTGTAAATGAGGAAGGTTTTTTAAATCATTAGCTTAAGTATGTTAAAATTGCCTTCAATTAATAATATGTTATAAATTTTTTTTTTTTTTCTTAAAATAATTTACTTGACACAGTTCTAAGACAGAAATAACATCTTGGAGACAGGTCAATGTAGGGGCTGAGAGACCAGGAAAAGGCTAGAGGACTGCAGTTTCCATTGGTTTGACCAGGTGGATGGGATGTTATTAAACAAACGGAACACTGGAGGAGAACAAGACAGGAGATGGAAGAAAAATTGCTCGTTTTTTAACACGTTGCATACGGCGGGGTTTAAAACCCTCATATCCCTCTGTTCAGGCAGGTATTTAAATTAGACCACGTTGAAATGAACTGGTCTCTTTAAAATGCTATTGCTTCCATATTATTTATAACTTTTCAATGAAATTTTTTTGTACTTACTCACGTAAATTTATCCATTGATAATATTTGCTTGTTATATATGAACCAAACCTCATTAATTAAATAAATCTTGCAAAAAATAAAAGGTCAAGTGTAAAAATGAGAATTCTCGTTACCCGTCCTTAACGCATGGCTCAGAAAAAAACGAAGATTCTCGTGATCCGTACGCAATGTGTTTTTAAGTCACCTTTTTAACATGCTGAGTGTGAGGTGCCTGCAGGGCATCCAAGTGAAAATGTCAAACCACTGGAAACGACTTTCATCTGAACAGAAAGATCAGAACCAGAATTGTGAGCTGGCACTCCTATCAGAACATCAAATACACTTTATTATACTAGTTTTTACTAAATTGTCGGGCTCTACTGCTGGACACTAAGTTCGTTGTGGAGTCTAGTGCACAGCATATGGTAAAATCCCAATGCATGTTTTTAAAGTGAATGTTTACAAAAAGTTACTCTTTTATCATATGCCATGCAAATAAAAGTTCTAAATAACCAAGAGAGTTCTCAAAATAGCATATTACTGTGGAAGAGGTTTGAGCATCAAAAAGTGTTGGGAAGCACTTGCCTGAGTAATCTCTATAAATCTCTATAGATTCTGTAACTTGAAGAAGCTATGGATCACTTGTTTGGTAGATGAGCAATGGGGGGGCAGTAGCACTCATATCATTCTAGGCTAGATAGTGGAATCCACCACAGTGTGGTTTAAAAATATGAAGGGGACCCCCCCCCAAATAAAACAGAATTATCTTCTGGAGGGTGGATCCCTTGTAGTACAACTTCCCCCACCCCCCAACTCGGTGAGTGTTCTAGGAACCCATCTGCATTGATGTACCAGGTGGTGGTGTTGTGAGTCTGTGAGAGTCTTCAGTGAAGTTTTTTTTGAGACATTTTCAACGCGTTTGCCCATTCCATGATGCATGCAGCATGGCAGCCCACCTGCCCACACCATGAGGGATGTTCAGCATTTTTTGACCCAAATCTGCATGGCCTTCATGCCCGACCCTCGCTAGTCACCGGATCTCACCCTAAGCGACTTTTTGTTGTTGTTTCCCCAGATAAAAAAAGTCCTCAAAGGGAAACGCTTTGCCCATGTAGAAGAGGTAAAACAAAAATGGCAGAAGCACTAAAAGACATCCAAATCAGCAAGTTCAAAAACTGTTTGGAGCAGTGGAAAAAGCATCTCGATAGATGTATTGCATCAAACGGAGAGTACTTTGAAGATGACTGAAATATAAATATGTCAGAATAAACACATACTTTTTAATAAACAAGTTCTGGGTGGTTTGGCAAGTTCTTTGGAGACAGGTCAATGTAGGGGTTGAGAGACCGGGAAAAGGCTATAAGACTGCAGTTTCCATTCAACAAGTAAAGTCTACTTCCCCTGCCTTAGAATATAGGCTGGCCAGAGTGACTCATTTCTAAAGGACAGAATGTGGTGGAGGTGATACTGCATGGCTTCTGAGGTCATAGAAGAAAAGACAGCTCCCACCTGGCTGGCTTTCTCTGGGAGACATGTGCCTTGGGAATCCTGAACCACCACGTAAGAAATATGGCCATCTTGAAGCTGCCGTACTGGGGAGGCAATGTGAGGAGATCACATGGAGACAGAGACGTTGGTGGAGCCCCAGCTGTTCCAGTCCAGGAGCCAAAGGCCTTAGTCCCACCTTCCCGATGACTGACGGCAACCACATAGGAGACCCTGAACCCACAGAACCCCCAGCATTGTGACAGATGTTAATAATAACAAATGGTTGTTGTTTTACACCACTGTGTTTGGGGTGGTTAGTTATATTGTACTAGATAACCAGTACAACTGCTGGAATCATTAACGGATTGGGTTCAGTATTAGAACCATGCGTTACCTCCATCCCCCTTTAAGAAAGATACAAAAGATGGGAAGCCGGGATGGCTCAGTGGGTTAAGCGCTCACTTGGCAGCCCTGGGGACCGAGGATTGAATCCCGGCCCCGGCCCACGTGGACCCATATGCTGAACGGGGGAGTTCCCCCAGTTTGGTTCTTGCTGGGGTGAGACCCCAGCCCAGTTCCTGCCCTGTGCAGCACCACACCCACCTGTGGAATGAAACTATGTGGAAAAATCAATGATGTGCAACTATGGAGACTGTTCTGCCCCCCCCACCCCCCACCTTCTCTCTGTCTCTGTATCTCTCTCTCTGTCAAAAACAATAAAAAAGATACAAAAGATGTTTATAATATCTTCACCCTTCATATTTAAAACTATCTCCCACACTGTGACTTGGCTGAGACCCTGGGCCAGTGGGATGGATCTCCTCTCACTTTGGGATGTCTTTCTACTAACCCTTTCTTATCATCAAATTGCTAAACAATTTGTAGAATCACACAATATTTTTATTCTTTGTGCTTTTCTATGTCCCCCCCCCCGCCGCCACAGTTATCTATAGTGAACACATATTACTTTTGTAATTAGAAATAGTAAATGTAACTTAGAGAGGAAAAAAATAGATACAATCTTTCGTTTGGGATGATGAAAAAGTTTTGGAAATAGTGGCAATGGTTACACAACAATGTGAGTGCACTTAACGCCAGTGAACTGTACACTTAAAAATGGCTAAAATGGTCAATTTTGTGTTATATATATTTTACCACAATAGAAACAACATATACAATCCCTTAAAACTCAAGTCCCAGTTCCTTCAAGGTGACCATCTATCTAGTCCTCACCTGTATGTACCACTCAGTGAGCACTGGATTAGTTCTGCTTCGTACGGCGGCTTCTTCGTTTATGTAATTCTTATGTGTCGGTATTGTATGTCAGATAACAGTACAAGTTCTGTGAGGGCAGACACTGGCATTCTACAGGTGGTCATGCCTACAGTACTCTTATAAGCCAATTGCCTGTAAGGCAAAACACATTTCCTGAAGAGTCAACACTACAAATGATGGCTATGTTCTCCCACTAGCCAATCAAAACCAACTGAACTCATTACATATCTGAAATGTATACCAGCAATAAAAATATATTGCAGTAGAATATTAGAAATACTAGAAATTAAGCAAAACAGCAAAATCAGTAGACATGCTGACAAGTTTGGGACTGGCTAGTAATAAATACACTAAAAATGATAATTATTAACTAGGTAAAACCAAGTTTTGCATGAGTGAAAATGATACCTCTGCATACATTTACATAGCCCTAATGATGTAAACACTGAATACTGGTCTAAGTTAGATTACAACAGAATTATATTGAAAAGATGATGGGAGATGGGAAGTATGTGTCGGGTGGAAATGGGAGAGAAAGCAGCTAAATTCTAATCTTTCATAACAGGATGCCATCAGATAATGCATAAAAAGTGAAATCAAAATCACAGAATAGCATTATAAACATGTCAGAGATGTTTTAGAACTTGACTCCTTAAGCTCTATGCCTGTGTAACCATGAAAGATTAAAAATGGAAACAAAACAGAACAAAACAAGTGATGCAGGTCTGTATTGTTCATGGGGATGCCCTCCTGCCCTGAACGATCCTTCCTCCTCAGCTCTCCAGGCAGACACTGTTCCATTTGCCCTGTTCCCATCACTGCTTTGCAGCGCCCAACAGCTAGCTCCTGCCTGGAACACCCACCTCTGCTCCAGGCCAGCCAGCCCAGCAGGCCTGGGATTCAGTTGGCTCCTTTCTGGCCCCCCTTTATGAGAGCCCTGTACATACATCCAGCACAACGAGCTGTGATCTGCTCTGTCTTGGAAAGTCTCTTGATGCCTGACCATGGCAGGATGGAACACACTACCTTCAGCAGGACTGAAAGATAAGTGACGCAGGTCACATTGCCAACCACTTTGGAAGCTGCAACCCCTCCTGCTGTAGACTGTGTCTTCCTATGACCCCTGCGGGCTAGTGTCTGCCCCCTAGGCCTGTCCTACCCAACAGCCTTCTTCCTCCTCACTTTTCCCATCAAAGTATGTCTCTCCCAGGGCCTGCCCTCTTTTCTGGTCTCTCAAACTAAGCCAGTTGAGGTGAACAAGCAGAAGAGCTGGGGGCAGATGCACAACCCCCTTGGCTCCCATTATTCAAGGCCCTTCACGCTTCACCTTTCCCTATTATTTCCCCCAGCCCCTACTCGGGTTCCTGCCTCCCCCTGTGCCAGCTCCCTCCCCGCAGCCTTAATGTGTTATGTCTGTAAAGTATTCTCTTTGCCTGGAGTAACTGACCACCTGGGGACACTCACCCCTTAACACCTCATTCAAATGCCACCTCCTTAGTGCAGCCTTCCCTGACCACCCTCTTTTCCACATGTCCTTCACTTCTGGACTGAGCGCCCTTTCATAGCAGACAATGCGTCTACCTCCTCTGAGCCTCTCCAGATCCTTAGATCCCTTAGCACAGCCAGGCACATGGCAGCTGCTCAATCCACGTTGCTTGCTAATGGATGAATGAAGCCAGGTTTAGCTTTCTAGCTCTGCACTGTGACCTTGGGCATATAACCTCTCTGAGCTCTAATTTCGTTTTCTGGGTGGTGGTGGGTGGGGAGAACATGGTTGGAACAATATTACTACCTAACTGATGTCTCCTAGTTTACTGTGAAGATCAAACTGAACATGATTCTGTCATTAGGAAATGTTCTGTAAGTGAGGGAACACTCACCATACAAATGTGAGCAGTTGGTATTCAGAAGGAAATGTCACCAGCTCACAGTGGAAACGTTATCCCTAACAAGGGCACCTTATCCCGATGTGCAGTCCCGGAAGATCAGCCTGTTCTTGGTCAGGCAGGTGGGAAGTATCTGAGGCCAAGGCGGAGTCCAGACGCCCCCACGGAAGGCTTCTGCATCCACCCTCCTTGCTCATGTCCTAGAACCCGCAGTTCTCCCCAGGTCCCTGGGGCTGAGTCATGGTCCTCTTCCCATCCAGCATCTCCCTTCTCCCCAGGACTTGGGCCTGACAGCTCAGGTCCTGGAGAACAAACTGCTCCCACTGGCAACCTTGCACTCTTTGGAGGGGGTGGGGTCAGATTAACGGCAGAAGTGCCAACTTGAACTTCATAAATAACTTCCCAGCCCCTACCCTATGCCAGGCTTGTGCTTGGCACTTTGGCCTCGCCATAGCTCTGTGAAAGAAGTATTAGTATGCCACTTTAGAAAACGTTAGAGAAACAAAGGGCTTGCTCAAGACCCTAACCGCTGAACTTGAACCCAAGTCTATCAGATTCCAAATTCTCCAGTCTTTCCCATGCTCCCCCTTCTTTCTCTGGGCAAGTTCAGGGAGAGTCATATCCAAGACCCACCCAGTACATGCTTTCTCAGCATGAACTCAGTCCCCGAAGGAACTCAGATTTCAGGCAAATACCGTATTTCCTTGATTCTAAGATACATTCTTATTCACATTTTTGGATTTCTGTTATCTGGATCATACAAATGGTATAACATCTTAAGCTTTAGGAAATTTAGTAGACATCCTAGAAACTGCATTCAAGTGTCTCTCTTCAGCGACCAACTAATTTTGTGCTTTTGTGGAAGTCAGTTTACCTGCTTGTACCTCAGGGAGTTTAGTTAGCCTGACTTTTGATACCAGCTCTGCCACTTGACAGTTCTATAGCTTTGCAGTCTTCTCTGGGCCTATTCCCCCATCTGTAAAATGCTGGGAGGGGCCATTGGTTTTTGACCTCTTCTTTGAAACTGCAGAATATGTGTCTCCAATCATACAGAAGTAAAAAGCCGAGCTGCTTTGGGTGGTTTCCTGGAAGTAGCCTTGGCTCCCTCACTTTGGCAGATTCCTTTGCTGAGCTCTGGTTTGGGAGAACATTGCTCTGGGAGGTGAAGACAGAGCTAGAAGACCTGGGCTCAAGCGTGGACTCTCTTTATTTACTTATATTTTTTAAGATTTATTTTTATTGTTTTTGACAGAGAGAGAGAGAGGGAGAGGGAGAGAGGAGAGAGAGAGAAGGGGGAGGGCCCAGAACAGTCTCCATAGTTGCACATCATCGGTTTTTCCACAGTTTCATTCCACAGGTGGGCGGGGCTGCACAGGCAGGAACTGGGCCGGGGTCTCACCACAGTGAGAACCGAACTGGGGGCACGCCCCACTTCAGCATATGGGTCCGCACGGGCCGGGGCTGGGATCTGATCCTTGGTCCCAGGGGCTGCAAAGTGAGTGCTTAACCCGCTGAGCCATACTGGCTTCCCCTGGACTCTCTTTAAGAAGCTGGGATGACTATGGTATAATCACTTCCTGGCTCTGGGCCTCAGCTTCTCATCTGTAAAGTAAAGCAGATGAGATGAGATGATATCTAAGTCTGTTTTAGCTCTTACATCCCATAAATACAGTCTTCCATTGCTCTACCTCCCATTCGCTTTACTCTGCTTGCACATTAGGATCACCTAGGGAGCTATTATTTAAAAAAAAATTAAAAGCTGGCAGACCTATTTCACACCCTCCATGTTGATTAATTGATCCTAGGAGGGATTAGAGCATCAGTGTTTTTAAAAGCTCCTCTGGCAGTTGTGATAGCAACCAGGGCTTGCTTAGAAGCGCCTCCAGCCCTAAAGCCTTGGTGGGGAACAAAGAATGAAAATTCCAATGAAATTTCAAAGGAGTCCTAAAAGCTTCAATTAAGGTAAATTTGGTTTCATTTTCAGTCTTACAAGTGACATGGTAGCTGGGTACTTACGAACCTACACTCTATCCATCAGACAACCCTAAATAAGGGAGGTCAAAAATTCTTTTTCATTTGGCAGTTTTTTAGTACTCAAGTACCTAATAAGCGATTCCTACATATCTGTGTAATAGGTATGATGGGGAGAGTTAACCAAGTGTAATACAGCGCCTACTCTCAGTCTGTAATCTAACTGGAGAAACAAAGCCAGGGGTAAAACTATGGTCTACAATTAAGTGTAAATCTGAGATAACCTTTATGGAGTACTGTGGTTGCATGCCAGGCACCAAAGGCTTTATATATACCACATGAACTTAACCCTCACAACAATCCATTGAGTTGTTACTATTCCTATCTCACACCTAAGGAAACTAAGGGTCAGAATGTTATGTAGACATGTCTAGACCCATAAAGCTAGCAAGTTGTGGAGGCAAGTGTAGAAGCCAGGCTCCAAAGCCAGTGTTGGTGCCATTTGCCACGTCACCCATCTCAGGTGGGGAGATGCCCATTAAGCTCAGTAGGATGCCAAGAGGAACCTGGGTTTGACTTCAAAGCATGTGTTGTACCAATTGAAAGAGGAAATCCCCAGGATGCTA
Organism: Craseonycteris thonglongyai; assembly: GCA_004027555.1. Taxonomy (NCBI): domain Eukaryota; kingdom Metazoa; phylum Chordata; class Mammalia; order Chiroptera; family Craseonycteridae; genus Craseonycteris; species Craseonycteris thonglongyai. Next base: position 8,380 of record PVKE010002526.1, on the reverse strand, counting down.
GTGGGTGAATGAAGAGTCAAGGTGAGGAAAAGTAAAGGGAGGTCAGGTGACAAAGGGCCTTGAATTCAGCCACAATTTAGGGACTGGAGCAGGAAAGTGACAATTGATTGTGCCATTATAAAAATGGCTGTGTCCTGCTGGATGTGCTAGTGAGGTGGGAGGTAAAGTTGGTCCTGAGAACCTACTGAGAGCAAGGACTGAGTATTGAGAGTAACAGGACTGTTACTAATATTTGGTAAATAGTGTTGAAACCTGCTTCTCTGAAGTCATTTGGAACTGTTAATCTTCACCTCCAACTCAGCTTGAGAGGTGCCCAGCATGACATTACAGGTCCTAGACTGAGGCAGGAGCAGTAGGAATGAGGAGGAATGAACAGCTGATATGATGCAAAGCAATTAACTGGCAAGGAAACACATCATCAAGTACCCAACTGAAGTACAGAGCATTCACATGCTTAGGGATGCAACTATGACCATATACGTGGTTAGAAACCAAGCCAACATGGGGAGTTCTCTTTATAGAAGGGCAGTGTGGTTTCCAAGAAGCTACCTGTCCAGAGAATTTGCCTGCAAGGAATTGTGACCAGTTGGGGATCCTGGGATGGCTCAGTGGGTTGAATGCTGGTCTTGCAGACCCAGGGTCTGAGGATTGTATCTGGCCCGGGCCTGTGTGAACCCATTTGCTGAACTAGGGTGTGTGCTCCCAGTTCAGTTCTTGCAGAGGCAAGCTTCCCATGCAGGAGGCCCCTGACCCAGTTCTTGCCTTGTGTGGCCCCAAGCCCACCTTGGAGTGAAACTGTATTAGAAAAAACTAACAAACAAAACCTAATGATGTGCAACTATGGAGACTGCTTTGGGCCCTCCCTCTTCTCTCTGCGTCAAAAACAAAGAAAAATAAATCTTAAAAAAAAAGAATTCACTTGTGAGTAGTGTTAAACTATGTCATTTCTTTTGGGGTGGGGAGAATTCCTAGAGGTGGCAAAGAACAACTATCCTGGCTAATAGTTTCTCCACACTTAGTTAAAAAACTTAAACAGAGGAGCCAATTTAGAGAACATCCTTAAGGAGAACATGGCAAACTCAACCATTTCATTGCCTATGTTGGAGCTGAATCCCATTTAATCCATTTCAATGGAAACTCAACCTCTTCCAGGGTGGCAGGGCCAGGGCACCAGATCTGTGGACAGAGTTGAGTTGATGATATTTAAATCCTGGTAATTCCTCAAACCACACCAAGATCAAAGTAAAACTATGGTTATGAGAGTCTCACACTGCAGATGTTTCAATTCTGCTCCCCGCACAAGCACCAGGGGATCAATCATTATTTCCTCATAACCAAAGGGAAGTCCGAAGTCTTCAAGACCATAGCACTTGCTCTGATCTGACTCTGGAGCCCTGGAGCCACTGTGAAGTGTGCATTTCAGTCTTTGTTGGATGCTTATACAGCCAGGATGAAAGCTGATTTTTGATTAGTAATAAATCAAGGCTGAATTAGCGAGACCAAGATAGTCTGTAAATTTCCCAATCTGAGTGCTATAAATGGATGACAGGTCTACTGAAATAGTAATCTCTTTAGAGCTTGGGTGGTCACTTCTGGCTGCAAGCAGCCTCCAGTTTAACCCAGTATACCTCAGTTTAGCTGTGTCATACAAATGAGGTAAAAAGGTTAGAAAGCACTGCTCTATCGGATTACCACGTTTAAAGATCATTTTTATTCCAAATAATTTTTATAAACAAATGAAAAGCTTAAGACCCTCATACATACTACAATAGTTGTTCTTTTTATTTTATGTATTTTAAGACCATTATCCCTTTGAGAATCTGGTAAAGCCAGAGTAGCTCTCTCTAGAATGCATACAACTTCAGAGGGTTATAGAGTCCAGATTATGTGTCTGTTAGAATTATCAGACAAACCCAAATTTACTAATTTTAGAGTTAATCTGCTTCTTTCCTCCTATACCGTATTTTCCGGCGTATAAGACGACCGGTTGTATAAGACGACCCCCTAATTTTAGTTAAAACATAGGTTTAGGCCTATATTCACTGTATAAGACTACCCCTCACTTCCGAGGCTGTAGTCTTATACAGCAAATATAGGCCTAAACCTATGTTTTAACTGTAAAATTAGGGGGTCGTCTTATACGCCGGAAAATACGGTACTTTCTCTAGTACAACTTCAGAAGTCCAGAGAATTGTCAAAGAAAGCTCTGAAAAAAGTCCTGGACTTAACTCCCTTGAAATTTCCAGGGGAACATGCAGAAACCTATCAACTTCAAGTGGCATTCCCAAGAAACTCCCAGCTGCTCAGGGAAGCTATGCTAATCATTGGCTCCAATACCCTTGCAGTATCAACTGCTGGGTGTTGGGAATCCCTCCCTTGCAAATACAAAGCAGTTCTCTGCACATCTTCCTTTGGGCTTGGATATGTTTCTGGTTAGTGTTTATAGTACTGAAAACCCCTTGCAGTTTTCCTTTTTCCATTGCAAGCACATGACCTTATTCATGTGTATTAATCACTCTACATTTGCCATTAAGCAAGGGAAGAGTGTACAAATGGGGAATGGGGGAAAAAGGAACATATTTACATCAATTAATTTTAGCAGCATCTTTATTGCAACAAAGAACCTGTAATAAAATGCAACAAAACTAATGTTTTGATTTACATGATTAAAAGCTATGAAGCTGAAAATGAGAAAACTCATAAGCTTACTGGTGTGAGACATGCAATTCTTTGATACAAGTCAATGCTTAAAACAGCAGGCACTTTATGTTCTAAAATTAAAGACCTGAACTCCAATTGTGCTAAATACAACATAAATTTGTACTTGGATTATTGAAAAACAAAATACAAACACTACTTTTTCTGTCAGTGAGGGAATTCTGAAATGATTATCTAGAGCTGTCTCTGACAAAATAAGAAAAGCAGGAGCCAGCACCTTGCACTAATGTGTCTCCATATTTTAGGCTGTAAGATGTGATAGATTATGCTGGCGGAAATGGGCCATTGGGAAGGTGGAAGTCAGAGAAGTTTCCTTACTCCTTTATGTATGCTAGGAAAATGGACACTCACCTTACGTATCTTAGTTTAGATAAGGCTATGTCTCTTTTCTTACTTCAAATAGCTATAAATTAGACTCCCAGGCTTAAATAAGCACTCTATATCCCAATTCCAAAATCCCCCCACTACATCAAGGAAGACATATTTAGTATAACAATTTTAATTAACTTCAGAATGTCATATACTAATTAGAAGTACTGCTTCATTAATAAGCATGCTTAGCATTTACTTTAGAATGGAAAAATTAACCATTTTATGTTATCTTTAAAATGTTTCATAGGAATATATTAATAAATACTTCTTTAAAAATTTGCTTTTTCTACATATCATTTAACTACCATGAGTCAGGACACCTAGATGGAGTCTAGTACCAACTGAACACTAACTGGCTGTGTGGTCATATTTTCTTCTCTAACATGTAGGCTCCTCCTCTAACAAATGAGAACATTAGATTATATCAAAGATATAATAGCTTGAACATTATGATTCTGTAATAATGAAAGACCTTACATGGATCATTCCACCTACAGAGAACACTGCTACAGAGAGGTGGGATAGATACGAGCCTTCCGTAAGGAATAAAACAAAAAAGTAAGCATTAATATCTGTATCTCATTCTTTTAAGAAGTAACACATGCATTGTGACTTCATCCTTTTGTATGAGGCTTCAGAAACGAGCCAAGAATGGCAAAGAGGGAAAAGCCTTCATTCCAAAAAGAACCTCCAAAGGGGATACACAGTTAAGAATATAATACTTTCTGCTTCTTTCAGAGATGGGACCAACAATTATCACAGATGAGCAGCAGTCTTGACTAGTTTTAGGTTCACGTAAATCAGTCCAGTATAAAAAAAATCACCTACTATTTTCTTAATCCAACTCCACTCTTTACAGAAGAGTTTCTTAAAGTAGCACACAATGGACTTGCTTTAAAATCACCTGAAACGACTGTTAGAAATGTATATTCCTGGTCTGCATCCAAATCAACTGAATCCATACTTCTAAGAGTGAGGTTCAAGACTACATGTCTTTTAATAAGCATCCCAGATGAATTTTAGATTTTGAGTCCCACTGCTCAACACACAAGCAAAACAAACAAAAAACAAAAACAAACAAACAAACAAGGCACAAGCAAATATACCTGTTGATAAGTGATCAAGTGTACCCATTTAACAAAAACCCTTTTTGATGTTTAACTTAGTGCTTTTTGGGTCTCATCAAAACCATCACTACTCTATATACTCTTATAAGTTACCCATTGACAGGGTACCAACAGATTTAGCAAGATTTCTACTGATTGCTTGAATTGATTATGATGTTTGCCACATTGGTTTAAAAAATCAAATTCAGTGTAGCTATCTTTCTGAAAGTGAATTCAGTCAGGTATTTTTCCCCCTATAGGAGAATGGCATGTAAGTGACTAGGAATTATAACAGAAGTATTCCCTGTGATAGGAGGGAAAGAGAAGGCAAGATGTAAAAGGAAAACCTGTGAATTCAAGAGTACATGAGATTCTTTAAGGTTTGTTTTGGTAAAATAAGAGATGTCATTTTGAAGAAACAGCCTTAATGGCTAAGAGGTTTCAAATGAGTAGCTGTCTAAAAGCCACTGTTCATACCATTTCCACTTTGCATATACTAGGATAGATCCTTGGAGGTCAACTAGTCTACAAAAAAAACCACCTTCTTAAGTCATTGGGGAAAATACTTTCTTGGGGAAAAGTTACCCAAATCAATTTAATTTAGCACTGAAAAAAATTATAAACAAATCTTGGCATGGGGAAGTATCATAAACAAAATCAATACATATACAGACAAAAGGGAAAAGGGTGGCACCTATTATACAATATAAATATACAAACAGCAAAACCCAATCCCCTTCCCAAGGATAGGTCCACCAGGTCAGGTCACCCTGCCATTTCTGGACTTAACCCACATCCCACCTGGCCCTCAATGATAAAATCCATCTCTGATGCAGTCACCATTGTTACTAATGGAGGCTCTGCTCTCTGTGGGAGAAATCCACTCTGTGTAGTGGCAAGAAAAAAAAAGCAAATTTTTCTTGGAGTATTGTTCTAGTTAACAACTTTCCAAACATTGAGGCTTGTGATAAAAAGGGTCAAACTCATAGATGCCTTTTCTGCCCAGTACTGGCTCCAGTGCGACCCATCTAGCACCGCAAGACTCTAAGGGGACAGATCCCAATTAGCACCTGAAAGCCTATAAGATCCCTTAAAAGTCAAGAGCTAGGGCTAACCCAGGTAAATGTCATAGCCATTCAAGAAATTGCTTATAGGCTTTGAACACTGAAAAAGAGACATGGCTTATTGGGAATCAGTTTATGGTAAAGAGGTTATCTGAACATCTGTTTATTTTAAGCTTACAGTATCTAAATTATGCTCAAATAATTTAAAAAGGATAAAGTTTAAATTTGTAAGGTTTCCAAAATTAAAAAGAAAACAACAAAACATTAGAATTTAGAATGATAAAAGTAACTCTTAAGAAACTTTTCCTCTCCTGAATAATGTTAATCTATAATTGTGTTGGCAAGAGAGTAATTTCTTAATTCTGATTTTCTTAACTAACATTCCAGGTGTTTAAATTTCACTTTCCAAACTTTTGCATGAGTATTTTTGGTCAAATTATACTTCTGCTTAGCTCTTCAGCACGCCCTAACCTTCTCTTCTCCCTGTCATTCTCCATACCCTGTTCTCCCCTACCTGACAAATGCATCTCCCTGGAACATTTTAATACGGAAATACCCAATGGAAACTGGCACCACTAAATTTTCTGAAGGATACAAATGAATGTGTACTTTTTCCTTTTCTTAAAGGAAAAAAAAATTTGCCTGCAAATATTTAAACTCTAATCATTTGATTAAAATTTTTCTGCCTGTAATTATCAATATTATAAGACTAATCCATGCTACATATGCAATTACTCGCCTTTATGCGAAAGGAAAAACCCACTCTATCATATCATCAAAGCAAACTATTTATACTAGTACAGTATAAATGGGCTAAAAATCGGTCAGAGCCTGAATGAAACAAAGTAAGTGTCTTTACGAGCCACTAAAAATCATTAATGACTGGGTAAGTCATAGGCTTAATAGTGATTAGTTTATAACATGCTGGATACACCCCAAGCAATGAAGTATAAGCTATTCAATTACATTTAAATGCTATCAAATCTGTAACTAGTCAGAGATTCTGGAATTGAAACAAACCAATCACTAATATCATCATAATTTAACAAACTCAAAAGTATACTGTAAAAATATACTAATTAAGTCCATGAGGTTTATAATGCTGTTAAAAATGAAAATAAGGTAGTATGAATACACGGTGCTATTATCTTATTTCTTTCAGTAATTCTCAAGGTTTTGCTGGGTCCCTTAGAAATTTGTGTCATTCAAAATTTTGTGTGGGTCTGGTTAAGGTATTAGATTACTATCCACAGGCTACAGATGCCAAATATATTTTCAGAAGTAGATGTTATATGGCAGGTACCAAAATGTGATGATCAATTCCATGTTCTCTATTGATTAAACTGCCTCATTTGGTTAAACAGCCAGTGTTTACTAGAGTTCTACATAGGTCAAAATTATATCACTTTCAGAGCAGCAATATGTGATCCAAGGTTTTCTTGAAGGTAGTGCAAAAGATGCAGTTCATAATGCTCTCCAGATTCAGGAACTCTTATGCTGTGTCTCTCCTGAGGATAGATCTTAACAACAAAGAAAATAAAAATATAAAAAATAAGAATTTAATAATACATTTTCTTCCAAAGCTTTCCAGAGATTATCAACAGGATTAATAGCATGCAGCACATCCTCTTCAAAATATTACAAACATACATCCTATCTCCTTTTTTTTATAATTCCCTATATACCACTAGGCTTACAGAAGAACTTATCTGTAGACCAGTGGTTCTCCAAGTGTGTTCTGCAGACTTTTGGGGCCCTGGGAAACCCATTCAAGGGATACACAAGGTCAAACTACTTAAAACAAAAAACGATGACATTATTTGCCTTTATTCACTGTGTTGGCATTTGCACTGATAATGCAAAAGCAATGGTGGATAATAGTGCTGGTGCTTTACCATGAATCAAGGCAATGACATTAATTGGACTAGAAGTCACAGTATTATTTACCATCACATACTTGTAGAAAAGAAAAATGCCAATTTCACTTAACCAGAAGTAAAAATTAGAATTTAATTTTATTAAATTTCAACTCTTGAGTAGATGTCTTTTTAATACTCTATGGTGATGAAATGGGAAGAATGCACAAAGCACTTCAATAGCTCAAGGAAAAGCTCAAGGAAAAGCACTTGTACAACTGAGTTGTGAGCTGAACTGCCACTTTTTAAATGGAACTTCATTTTTATCTTGAAAGAATGACTGACAACTAGGGTGATTCAGTCTTGGGTATCTGGCAAACATTTTCTCAGAAATGAATGAAATGAGCTGGTCACTTCAGGGACAAAACACTGACAATATTTGTTGCCCATGATACATTTTGAGCTTTTAAGTGAAAATTATAATTCTGGGAAATTTCACCTACCACTACTAACTCATGAGCTCCCCAACATAAGAGACATCTAGTTAGTTAGTGGTAATATTCATGTGATTTTAAAAATACTGTATGAAATAAGTCAACATTTTGAACATTCAGATATAATACAGTGAACCAGTATTTTCCTGATGACCAATGCATGGGTAAAAGATCCATTTGCAATACAAGATCCAATAGATTTTAATGCAGCAGAGCATGAAAAGTTTGTACCTGTGGTGCTTCAGGTTCTACACAAAACTAACCTTTATGAAACTACCATCTGTCCAATTTTGGTGTAGCATCAGTGAATATCCACAATTATCTGAAAAGGCTAAAATACTCCTCTCATTTCTTTTTTTTTTAAAATATTTATTTATTTATTTTTATTGTTTTTTTGAGAGAGAGAGAGAGAGAGAGAGAGAGAGACACAGAGACAGAGAGAGAACTGAACTGGGGGAGCTCCCAGCTCAGCATATGGTCCCGCACGGGCCAGGGCCAGGCCTCAATCCCTGGTCCCCAGCACTGCAAAGTGAGCGCTTAACCCACTGAGCCATCCCGGCTTCCCCTCCTCTCATTTCTTAACTACATATTCTATGAGGCTGAATTTTATATGCTTAAGACAGAACAACATTTTACAACAGACTGCATGTAGAAGTAGCTATGAGAATCCAGGAGTCTCCCTTATTAAGCCCGAAGTAAGGGGATTTACAAAAATGTAAAGTAATGCTGCTTTTCTTAGTAATTTGTTTTGAAAAATACCCCCCACCCCT